>PVJX010012878.1:0-49047 GCA_004027295.1 Dolichotis patagonum | reverse complement strand
GGTGATCTGTTTCTTTTCTCTGATGGCTTTTAATATTCTGTTCTTATATTGAATTTCTGGGATCTTGATTATTATGTGTCTGGGTGTAGCTCTGTTTGGGTTGTAGGTGGCTGGAGTTCTGTATGCTTCATACTTCTGCATATCATTTCTTTTTTCTATGCTTGGGAAATTTTCTTCAATAATTGCTGTGAATAGCCTTGTAATTCCTCTGATTTGATTCCTGCTTCTTCATTCACATACTTTATTCTTAAGTTATAGATCCTCTTGTCATCTCCCAGTCTTTGTATCTTTACTGCCTGCTTCCTTGTTATTTTTAAGAGATCTTCCCTTTCATGACCCCACATTGCAAGCCTGTGTTCAGTTTTTGATAGTCTATCTTTGGTTTCTTTCAAGCAGTTTTGCCAGCCTTCTATGGACTCTTTAGTTTCCTTATAATCTCTTTGAATCTGCTTCATGAATTCTAGGTTTTTCCTGAATTCTTCATTAAATTTTTGTCTCCATTTTTGTTCCTCCATTCTTCTGTCTGTGTCTTCTTGAGAGGTACCCAGCCCTTCTTTTATTAATCTACTTATCTCTTGTTTAATTTGAATTAATATTTCAGTTTTGGTCCCGCTTACGAGGTCCTGAAGATATCTCTTTATGTCCGCTAACGCTGTGTTTGATGTTGCATTTTTGCTGCCCTCAATCTCTTTTGTATTTACCTCTCCTGGATCAATGTTCTCAGGGTTAGGGGCTGGGAGTGTTTTCTTATTTCTCCCTTTTGTCATGTTTTTGGTTCCTTCCATACAAGTGTACAGTGTAATTCCCAGACCCTTTTCTTGTTGTTTAAGGCTCCTCTAGAGGGCCCAGGCTAGGAGCTTTAGCCCTCTTCAATAGGTTATCAGAGATTAGAGTTCACCCACAGGCAGTGTACACTAGCTCTTCCCTTCTGGGCCAGTCAACCTTTGCAGGCCTTCACTGCGTCAGTGTGCACTGATCTCAGGGGCACGGCTTAGTCCAAGCAGATTCCACCAATCCGCTTGGCGAGGGGAGCAACCAGCTGAAGCCACTTCCTTATGGAGTTAGGGCTGTCCTGCCCAAATCCAACATGTCGTCCAGTCGGTTTCCCCTTTCCCATGGGAGGGTCTTATTCCCATCACTCACCACATCCCCGAGAACTGCTGGGCTCCCCGACCTCTGACTTCAGTGCGGCTGCGGTGGGAATTCACGGTGTCTCTGGGTGGGTCGCCTGCAGGGCCAGTCCGGGCAAGCTGCACGCAGGGCTGTTCAGGTCCGCACTCCGGGCGGCTCAAGCCAGTCACTTCGGCGCAGATCGTTTGTTCAGGTCGGGCTGGAATTCAGGCAGCTCGAGGAGGGTGCTGTGCTCGCTGATCTTATCTTCACTAATAGTAGCCCCAGGACCTCATATTCCAGCGGTTTTCTGCACTTTAGTTTCTTCGTGGGTTGTGAGAGTCCATCTCTCTCTGTTTGGGTCTCTCCAGGGTGTTTTATTCTGGCATTTGAGCTGTCTCTCTCAGAGAGGGTCTCTCTCCTGCTACCTACCAGTCCGCCATCTTGTCTTCCCTCCTCCAATAAAACTCTTAAAGACATTGGTGTAGGCAAAGATTTATGAGCCAAACCCCAATTGCACAGAAACTATCACAAAGAATCAACAGCTGGGGTCTCACCCCACTGAAAGGCAAGAGAAAACACCAACAGGTGAAGAGACAAACCACAACATGGGAGAAAATGTTTGCCAGCTGTTCTTCAGACAAAGGATTACTATCGAGAACATAGAAAGAACTCAAAAAAATCAGTCCTCTCAGATTTAAAGACCCAATCCAAAAATGGGCATCTAAGATGAAGACACACTTCTCAGATGAAGAAATACAAACAGCAAATAAATACGTGAAAAGAGACACAGTCAGTGGCCCCCAAGATCTGGCCATGGCCATGGTGGAACCCGAGTGGCTACACAAAGAAGCAATTCACCCACCCTCTTGGTAAGCACCTTCCCCCGGCATGAGCCAGGAGGAGACCCAGTAGCATCTCCTGTGAGCCTTACTGGTGCATGGGCTTGGAATCAAACATCCCAGCACCCTTCCACCCCCGACCCCTGGTTAGCAACTGGGGACGGAGGTCTGAGCATCTCTTGGGAGGATGACTGTATGCAACATATCAAATATGGGGGGTCTCCTCTATCTTCTGTTTGAAAGTAAATGTTTTCACTGCTTTGTTTCATTATGATTAATAGCTTTACTCTATTCAATATTTTCTTTTGATTGGTTTTATAATGTTCTGTCTTTGGTTTGATTTTGCTATACCTAATTGGCTAGACAACTATTGTGAAGATAACGAGATATACTATGGTACCTATTACTGCTATCCTGGTAACCTGCTGTGAAGTTCTGTACCAAAGTCACTGCACTGTCTCAGTTGACTTTGTTCTGTCTTGTTCTGTTGTATTTCTACTACCTTCAAAAAAATGTGAAAAAATGTGCAACATCACTGGTCATGTGAGGGATGCAAATTAAAACAACACTGAGATTCTACCTCACCCCAGAAAGAATGGCTATTATCAAGAAGTCAATCAATAACAAATGCTGGAGGGGCTATAAGGAAAAAGTAACCCTTCTCCACTGTTGATGGGAATGCAGATTAGTGCAACCAATGTGGAAATCAGTGTAGAGATTCCTCAAAAAACTAGGATTGGAGGTCCCATTCGGCCCAGCTACTCCCCTTCTGGGTATCCTCCCAAAAGAATTAAAAACATCATACCACAGTGATATATGTGCACCCATGTTTATAACACAATTTGTAATAGCCAGATCTTGGAAACAATCTAAATGCCCATTGACTGAGAAATGTGTAAAAAAGATGTGGTATTTTTATACAATAGAGTACTGCTCAGTCACAAAGAAGGATAAACTGGACACTTTTATTGGTGAATGGATGCAACTTGAGGCCATATTCATTAGTGAAATAAACAAGACACACATGTGTAAACATCATATTGTCTCACTTTTGTGAGAAGCTAAATGAAACAAATAAGTACATGTATGTATATAAAAAATTGTTAAGATAGTAATACTACTGATTTCTCTGGTATTGTTCAGACAATTGAATGCAGATGTCTTGTGCCGTGGGTGAATGATTTGGCGATGACAATGCACAGCGCATATACCATTGTTGCCCCCTGACTGATGTGTTTTGAAATTTTGTTTTATTTTTTTCTCTTTGAAATAAAATGGATTTGAAAAAAGAAAAAGATGGCAAAAGAGAAAACGATGCAATCAAAGGATGCAATAAATACCAGATGCATTAATAAAATAAGTTTACAGTAAACTTTGTAGAAAGAAGGGTTATCCTATAAAATGTTGATTTAAAAATATTGCATAGAAGAGGCAAACCCTCCCTGTGAACCAGTATCATGCACGAGCTGCCACTGCCAGGGGACAGTGAGCTCCCAGCCCACAGCATGCGGGCTGGGAAACAAGAAGAGCTATGCCTTCACCATAAGCAACTTGCTGATCCTGAGAAACACTGGTTGTGATGATAGCTATGGAGGTATAACGCAATGTGACGCTTGTGGTGTTTGGTGTTTTATTGACTTTCAGGTCTAGGGCGTAGTGTGATCCTCTACTCAGAGGATCACAGTAAGCAGTGTGACTTCACTGGGAGATCTCCTTCTGAAGGTGGCGGCCATTGTTAATTCCCTATTATCTTAATAGGGAATTCCCTATTATCTTGTTAATTCCTTATTATCTTGTTTTGAAGTCCTGTATCATTTTCATTGTTTTGTTGGGTTGGGTTTTATTCTGTTTTGTTTTGATTTTGTTATACCCAATGGCATGGGCAGCTACTTCAAAGATAGCAAGATATGGTAGTCATTTTGGAATTGCTATTGTTTTGTTTTGAAGTCCTTCATTGCATTCATTGTTTTGTTTTTATTGGTTCTAATCTGTTCTGTTTTGTTTGATTTTTACTATGTCTGACGGTAGCTACAGCTATTTTGAAGACAAGAGGCATTATGGGTAACCATTGTTGGTTCTGTACTGTTCTGAAGTCCTGTATCACTTATACTGGTTTGTTTTGATTGGTTTATTCTGCTTTGTTGTGCTTGGTTTTATTCTCTTTAAAATAAAAAATAAATTAAAAAAAGATAAAAATATAGCATAAACCTGACACGGTGTCATATGCCTATAAGTCTAGCGTTCGGGAGGCTGACGCAGGAGAATCACTGTGAATTTGAGACCAGCCTGGATAGCACAGTGAGTTCAGGCCAGCCTGAACTAGATATTGAGACCCTGTCTCAAAAATATATATATAGTATAGTGAACAATCAAGTAAATATCAATATATTATATCAAGTACCATGCATGCTGGGTGTGCTCATGCAAACCTGAAATCCCAGCTACTAGAGGCTGAGGCAAAAAGATCTCAGATGGAGACCACCCTGGGTAATTTAGCAACACCTAGGGCCTGGCCTGAGGGTACTCTGGAGAACAAAAGGCTGGAGAAGTGAGGGGAAAAGGATAGGGAAGCAAATGCTAATCTCTCTGTTCTATTTTGAATCCTGGAGAAAGAGAGGCAGTTTGAGAATTTGGCTGGGCTTTCAAGGGCAGAAGCATTCACTTCATTCCATATTTGGGGTTCTGGAAGGAGGCCACCATGTAAGATGGCCCTGACTGAACCCAGGAAAAGCACTGTACAGAGCGGCCAGACAAGGACACAGCCTCAACTGGGCTGCCGCAGCAAGGCATGCACTGCCCTATAAGCAGCGGCCAGCCGAGTGCCAGCAGGTCTGTCACTAGGGAGCAGAGGCTGCTGAGCGGACTGAACAGTGTGGACAGGGACAGGGGAGGCAGGTCAGGGGCTGGAGGTGTCCCTGAGGCCAGGCAAAACCCAATGGAAGCCAGATTCAGTGGAACAGTGATGTAATCTCAGCCACTTTGAAGGCTCAAACAGAAGGATCACAAGTTTGAGATCAATTTAGGCAACGTAGCAATGAGTTCCTGTTTCAAAATAAAAATGTTTTAAATGGCTAGAAATGTAGCTCAGAGAATCCCTGGCTTCAATCCTGAGTACTTGAAAACAAAAAGCAAACAAAAAAACAATGAGAAACTCAGTCACCAGACCCAGCTCTGACCAAGAAAGAGTGAATCTCATCAACTACAGACATTAGTAGGGAGCTGACAGATGCAGAAATCAGCCTCCCTTGGGCCTTACAGGCTCTCTGAGAAAGGGAGGTGTACACAGACCTAAGAGTGTGAGTATTCATTCCTAAATGACTCCATTGGACATGCTTCTCCTGTACAACAAATAACCTCAAAAATTCTGGGCACAGTGGCCCTGAAGCAAGGCCAGCAGATCGCTGTAGCTGCTGGTTTCAAACAGGAGCCTAAAGAGAATTCTTTCTGTGGTCTGTTGGCCATTTCAGAATTTTGGAAATGGAATGGTCAATTCATCAGAAAGAAATAGCAGGTGAGTATGGCGGACTTTAGGGGGCCTGCAGGGAACAGAACCTGGCGCCTCGGGACCTGCACTGTGCGGTTGACTCAGGGTGCCGGGAGAACAAGGAACTCCTCCCCTCTCTGGGGGCAGCTGAGAGTGTGGCAGACTTTCGGCGGCCCGAAGGAGAGAGACCCTGGCGCATCGGGACCTGCACCGTGCGGTTGACTCGGGGTGCCGGGAGAACAAGAAACTCCTCCCATCTCTGGGGTGTGACTGTGATCCTGCCTGCGTGTGGGCTGAGAATCAGACATCTTATGTCGTCCTGTCCCCCATCCCGTGCCCCCCCTCCCCTTCCCCCCTGCCTAGCAAGTGGGAGCCAGTCAACTACACTCTTGTGAAAAGATTAGCTGTGTTATTTAGTATGACCTCTCCATATGCAAGGATAAAGACAACCACTTGGAAGAAAACAAGAGACAATATGACAGATAGTGAAGATCTCTGGTTGTCTAGCTTTGAAGTTTATGCTTTCTTATGTCCCATTCTGTTCTATTTTGTTGTGTTTAATTTTACTCCCTTTTAAAATAAAATTTAAAAAAAATTAAAAAAAAATTCTGGGCACAGTGGCACACGCCTGTAATGCCAGTACTTAGAAGGCTGAGGCAAGGGAATTACATGAGTTTGAGCTGGGCTCATATTGAGTTCAAGCCCAGCCTAAACTAAGCGAGACCCTGTAAAGTAACAACAAACAAAACCCAAAATAACCCAAAAAAAACAACATATTACAGATGTTAAGTCAAATTGGGAAAGGGCAGTGCTGTGAATTGAACCCAGTTTAAATCAAACTTTTGACAGGTCTCGGGTAAAGGGCTTATTAAGCTGTAGAGGTGCCAAGCAAAAAGTCAGAGAACAAATTCCCTCAACCACAGGAGCAGGAGCAACAGACAGCAGCTGGGAAAATGTCTACCAGATCTAACAGTCCTAGGTATTCTGTGATAAGATTTTGGGGAGGAGAAGCATAAATCACTTACATGGGGTCAATACTGACCTAGATAAGCAGGGCAGAATGAGGAGAGCAGGCAAAGTCCTGGAAGAAGAGGTCAGTCCAGACTGGCTGCTTCTTGGTTGGCTGGTTCTAACAGGAAAGGAATGTGGAATCATTTCTTCTCTTTCATTTTCTTTGCTGATTTCTTCTTAAAGCTATCAATTGCAGTGATCTTCTGTTGCCTCTTCCCTCCCCTCTTTCTCTGACTTGTAACAATTTAGGGCTTCTTAGAATTCTCTTATCATAAGTTTTGAATTGTTACTCATAAATTTAATTTTTTTAACAAGGTTTCACTATGCAGTTTAGGCTGGTCTTGAACTCACTGTATATCCCCAGCAGATGATTCTCCTGCCTCAGCCTCCTGAACATTAAGATTACATGTATCACCACACCCTTCTTACTTACAGGTTTGAGATTCAGTTGTAGCTTTTTTTTTTCTTGTACTGGGAATCAAACTCACAACCTCATGCTTTTCAGGCAAACACTTTGCCACTGAGCTATATCCCCAGCCTAGCTTTTCCTTCTCAACTGGGATCAATTTAGGTTTACCCTCCAGTCCATGGGGGGATTCTACTCAGCTTTGCAAGTCCCTCATTCTGGGCTGAGCAGCTAAGGTGACCTGCTCTTCTCATGACAGAGGACAGGATTGTACGACCCAAGACAAGCAATGCAGACACATTTTAAGCCTCCACTCACGTCTTATGCATTAACATTCCACTGGCCAAACTAAGTCTCATGGCCAAATTCAAATTCAACCGACAATGATGAACAAGTACATTACAGAAAGTGAAGAGCTGAGAAGAGAAATTCAGACCATTGCAGAGGCTGAGGCTTAACCTAGAGACTCACCAAGTTCTTATATATTAGACTAAGATTGCTGGACAGGAAGAGACTGAGTTTTTCCCCATCACTCAGTAGGTGGGAGAATTGTTTTAGATGAACCTCCACAGAAGCAGAGCCCCAAATGGGGATTCCTGAACACATACTGTGCTGAGTGTGTGCTCTGGGGTGGAGTGAATGTTTCAGGAAGTGTGACAAGGACAGAAAGAGGGAAGGAAAAGGAGCAGAAAGGAACACTGTGCATCGGGGAGGGACCGGAATGTGAGCTCAGCTGGGGTCCACCCTGAGCCTACAAGACAGGAGTGCAAACTGCACCACGGGTTGTCTCCCTTGAGGCAAGAGCAGGGCTGCTGGACCCCTGTTCAGTGAGTAGGGGACTGTCAGTGAGTCCCCCAGAGAGTCTGCAGCGTCCCAGGGCTTCTCTGGAAGGTGGCAGCTGGAGGCCAAGCGCAATACTCTGAAGAAGGCAGAAGCTATGAGCTCAACCTGACGCAACTCACAGCACCGGCTGATTAAGGGACCTGGACCGGGGCCTCAACAGCTCCTACTCCATGGCTTGGCTCATGAAGTACTTCGTCAATATAAAATTACTGAAAAAAATAAAATTAAACAAAATAACATTAAAAGTAAATTACTATTTTCTTTACACACAGCAAATATTGCTGTTGATTTCCTAACATCAATTCACTTTTACCAAAAATAAAAATAAGATGATTTAACTGCCCAGAGTAAAAACTACGTTTTTCAGACTCCTTAGTATGAATATATAATTAGTTTTTCTACATCAGACGAAAGCAGACAGATCATATGGTAGCTTTTTTTTTTGTTTTGGTACCGGGGATCAAACTCGCAACCGTGCGCCTGCAAGGCAGGTGCTTACGCCTGCTTAGCTAAATCCCCAGCCTGCTTCCGAGGATCTTCATCTTCTTCTCCTTCATTTTTTTTTTGTTTGTTAAGAAATACTTAGTGAACTTACTTAAATGAACTTTAAATGATACAAAAATGGAAAATATTAGAGATCTAACTATAATAAAAAGCAAATATAAATTAGCCAACTGCCTGGACATTTCCAGTGAAACATTCATACACACTCATCTTTTTGTTTAGACAATAACATACATGCATAACATGAGAAGTGTGGCCAAAGATATCAGTGATATTAACAATCCTAACATTTCACAAATCATGTGAAATATGCTTTAACAAAAACATTCTACATGAAAGTAAACACCTGATTTAATTCCATGATTTTATCATGCCAGAAGTATTGTCAGTTTTAATTTTTTTAAAAAAGATATTGGCGGAGGATTTGGCTCAGCACTTCCTTGGCAAGTGCGAGGTCATGAGTTCGATTAAAAAAAACACAAGATATTGGTATCTTAACACACTGGTTTATTAATAATTAAGGCGTTTTGTGTACATAGTATGTTATATGTACAAAAATTTTAATATTGAGTATTTATGATCGTGTTTTAAATTTTGAAAGTATTATAGAAAAATAGCTGCACAGACTTTTTTTTAATAAAACACACAAAAAATTGATGATTGGTCTCTGTAATTCCTGGGAGTAAGTCCTCTTATTTTTTCACATATCATAAATTATCTTCTAATGCAGGTTTGCAGTAAGACCCAGTAGTTCTAAAACAATGTTATTAAGTAACCATGAGTCCCAAATGCAGCAAAGGGGAACAATCTAATAGCTCACTTTCACCTCATTGAAATTGAAAATATTCTTTTGGATATTTTTCCACTTCAATGCGAGGTATATTGTTCAGGTTTCATTATGTGGATTTTTAAAAGAAAAAGATGGTTTTGAGTTTTTCCACAGTTCCAAGTTGGAAATCACAGTCCCCAGATGTTTTAAATAACCAAATGTTTCTTAGTAAATGAAGTCTCTCAATGCAACTGCAATAAATAAGCATCTCTGCCCTTAGCTACAATACCAATATATCCTGGAACCAAAGTAAAATGGTTTCTTGTTCCCACAATCTGCTTAATTGGTGTTTTAAAATCTGAATATTTTTATCATTATAATTTCTATTTTAAATAAGAGTTCTGGCTTTTAAAAAATTATTTATTTATGTATTTATTTATTTATTTATTTATCTTTTTGAGACAGGGTCTTGCTATGCAGTCCAGGCTGGCTTTGGGCTCACTTTGCAGCCCTGGCTGGTCTCAAACTCACAGCAATCCTCCTGCCTCAGCCTCCCAAGTACTGGGATTACAAGTGTGTGCCACCATGCCCTGCGTAGTTCTGATCATGACCTTTTTACTGTTGCTTGATGCCAGTATAAACCATTACATTTTCTTCATATTTGCTTTTAAACAATAGTTTTACCAGAGGCAAAAAATCTACACAGTGAGAGGATACATTGTTTTTCTTTTTTGATACATTGTTTTTCTTCCTGTAAACTATTGGTTGGGCTCAGGGAGACAATCTACCACAATTTGCAAGGTCTTCTAGCCTCACTAAATAGGTGACCAGTTCACTTATACTTCTCCTTCTTCACAAAGTTAAAAGCTACATTCAGTATCACATTCCTGGTGAACAAAACTTGGGCCATTGTTTCATGGTCCTGAGAAACCTTAGAGAAAAATCCACTACATGGATTTTGATGATGGGCTTTCTGTTTGAGAAGAATCAGTGTCACTGGAATAATGACTCACATTTTTTTCTTTCTTTTTCTTTTCTGTTTTGTTTTTTTCAGACACAGTCTCACTATGTAGTTCAGGCTGGCCTTCAACTCACTATGTAGCTTAGGCTAACCTACCAATTCACCTGCCTCGGCCTCATGGGGTGTAGGCGTACGCCTCCATGCCAGGCGTGAGTTAATGACATTTACGTCCAGCTATCGTGGTGTGATTTTTCAGGCAGGTGACCTGCACAAGCCAGTTTAATTTCCTTATTTGCCTTGTCATAGCCCCCACTTGTAGGGGGCAGTCTTCTCTATAACAAGGATTTCGTAAGGGATGATGAGCTGTTCTTCCACAACAAATCACCTTATCTAGTATATCTGGGCTTTCCACAGCTTGTCCAACTATAGATGTAAGCAGCTGTTTTTGTAGGTTTCTTAGCCTCCTTCATGTCATTATTAGTGAAATTAGAGATTCTTTTTCTAGGAAGATCAATAGAATGGTCCTCAATTCCCCTTTTTTAATGTTGTGGTTTTCAGATACGCTAAGTTCTTAAATACCTGTACCTCATGGTACCAAGCTGCCTCAACCCAGTCGGGGTGCTGACAATCACACGTTGCAGCCTAAAGTATCCCTTGGTTCCCCCAGAAACTTTTTTTTTTTTTTTGACACAGGGTCTCACTAGGTAGCGCAGGCTTGCCTGGAACTCACCAGGATCTACCTGCCTGTGTCTTCCAAGCGCTGGGGTTACAGGTGTGTGCCACCAGGCCCGGCTTCCCCCATAAAGCTCTACGAGGTAACAGGTGTCACCCTTTGTTCCTTCTTTGCCCTTTCCTCCACCCCTTGGTTTGAATGTACATGTGATGACTGGAGCAGGAACAGGCCTCTAGGACTGAGCGATGACAGAGAGTGAAGGCTGGTGGGGCTACAGCATATGTAGAAGGGGCTGTGTGCTGAGGTCACCGTGAAGCACAGCCACCATGCCTTCAGCAGAGGGATGAGGCCCACTCAGGGTATTTTACAGTTTAAAACCTATCTTAACTTATATAAAACTTCACAGTTTATAACCTATTTACAGAGTAGTGGAATCCTAACCAATCCTCTGTTCAAGTCAGATTGAAAAGGAATTTAAAACCCTGCTACCAATATTTTGCCAAAACACCTTCCAGTAAGATTATATTCATTTATACTTCAGCCAAGCAGAGAGTGTTCATTTCTGCACACTCCATATTATCTAGATGGTTCAATTTAATAGGCGAAAAACCAGTTTATTGTTTCCATTTTCCTTTCACAGGTTTCTAGTCCAAAGTACTTTTTTTTTTATCACTTGTAGGCCATTTGTACTTTTTACTTCGCAAATTTGCTGTTAGTAGCACTTGGCCATTTTCTGTAAGTATGCTTACATTTTTGTAGTGATCTGGAGGTGGTTCTTGTTTGAAAAAATAAAACTAATAAGACTAATAAAATGAACACCTGGGTATCAATTGCTCAAATGAACAACTGTTTTTTTTTTTTTTTTGGTACTAGGGATCGAACTCATGACCTTGCGCTTGCCAGGCAGGCACTTAAGCCACTGAGCTAAATCCCCAGCCCCTAATGAACAACTGTTGATATTTTGTCATATCTGTATCATTTTTTTAAAAATTCCCTTGTTTTTATTTCCAAATATTGACTCTAAATCAATATTTTCCATTTAATTTATTTTTAAAAATTATTGTGAAATTATTATTTTAATTCTGCATATATTTAGGGTATAGTGTGGTAATTGAGTATATATGTATAATATGGAATGATATGAAATCAGGATAGTTAGTATTTCCATCTCCTTAGATATTTAAGAAAATATTTTCATGCAAAGCATGGTGGCATTCACTTATAATCCAGCACTCAGGAAGGCTGAGGCAGAAGAATCACAAATTTGAGTCCAGTGTGGGACAATTTAGTGACTTGACAAGAACTTGTCTCAAAATAAAAAATAAAATTTTCAAAAGGCTTAGGGTTCAATCCCCAATACACCACAAAAAAGGCAAACATTTAAAAATTTTGTTTGCAGTACTAGGGATTGAATTCAGAAATCCTCCCCTATTGAGCTACACCCCTAATCCTTTACATTTCTTTGAGACAAAGTCTTACTAAATTACTCATGCAGGACTCAAATTTAGAATCCCCCTGCCTCGACCTCTGTCAGTGCTGGAATTACAGTCATGCAGCTCTGTGCCAGGTTTCAAGCTTTTTTTTTTTTTTAATGCACTTGAGAAGTTGCATGGGGAGCAAGCTCTTGGCAGTGGGTGCTGGTATGCACTTTGCATCTTCGAGATGTTATTGGGTGTGGACTGGATGCTTTTGAAAAAATTATTTCCCATCCAGGCATGGTGGCAATGCTTTGGTTGTAATCCTAGCACTGAAAAATCTGAGGCAAGAGGATTGAAATGAGTCTGAGGCCAGGTTAGGCTGCATAGTGAGTTCAAAGCCAGCCTGAACTACATAATGAGACCCAATATAAAAAAAAATAGCTCATTGTTTCATGATACATTGTCATAACTCAGTAACACAACTTGTCCCTAGACGTAGGTTAACAAATTTGAAATATTAAGGTCTTCCCAAGGTCATCTGATGATTCAAACCTAAACCTGTACTAAGCAGGACAGACTGAGCTTTTTGGTACAAATATCTTGGAGGAGGAAATACTTTCTAAAAACACAAAGAGGTAGCTTGTTGCAGCTTCTGTTATCTCTTTTCTTTCTGTCTTCCTTTCTTTCTTTTCTTCTTCTTCTTTTCTTCTTCTTCTTTCTTTCTTCTTCTTCTTCTTCTTCTTCTTCTTCTTCTTCTTCTTCTTCTTCTTCTTCTTCTTCTTCTTTCTCTTCTTCTTCTTCTTCTTCTTCTTCTTCTTCTTCTTCTTCTTCTTCTTCTTCTTCTTCTTCTTCTAGACAAGGTCTTACTAGGTAGTTCAGGCTGGTCTTGTACTATGTAAACCAGGCTGGCCTTGAACTTCCAGCCATCCTCCTGCCTCAGCCTCTTCAGTGCTGGGATGACAGGTATGCACCACTATACCCAGTTACCTCCTTTCATATTAATATTTGATAAGGATTTTAATTTATGTGAAACTTCAAGCAGATCTAAAGCTCCTCTTGGGCAAATGGCAAGTGTGTAGCACAAAATCCTATATAAGTAGTATTAAAGCATTATTGCACTGTAGAGAACGCACACTATTAAAAATGTGAAACTGTGTGCAAACCTTCAATATACCACAGCACCAAGGCTAACGCTTCTTGAAGTATGCTTCTTAGAGGGCTTACTGAGCATGCAAATAATTGACTTTGTTTGCGTTCCATGACTGGTAATCTCACTGAAATATGCACAGTTCAGTTTTAGTTCTCGATTACTTTAGCTGAACTTCGTGAAGGTCTTATCTGTGTAGAGGAGCTGGCTATTTGACCTGTTCTAACTCATTAGCTCTGCCCCCACTTAAAGCAAAATTTAGGAGAAGAGGTGTGTGTTGATGCTAAGTGGGTTGGTTTTGGCATGGCTTCTTCCAGTCAGCGTCTCTAAACTCTGATACATGCTGAACGGGGCTCTTCAATTCTGAAATCCTCATTAAAAGCCTCTCACTTGAACCTGAATCAAAGTATTCTCTTGCCTGTTTTCTGGAAGTTCGGGGAAGAAGAAAAAGCACCAGTTCCCGACCTCCCATAATGAGAAAGGAGCATTCACCTGCTTTGTAATGCCAAGACTCTGCTTATTTTTAAAACTCTATTTTAAAAATTGCACGGGGCATCGCCGCCACTGCAGCGCTGCCACGGTCACCGCTGCCCCCCTCCTGCTCCGCGGTCACCTGCAGTGCCCCCACCTGGGGACCAGCAGTAGGAGCAGTCACACTCCAGGTGCTAAGCATGCTCCTGGGTTCAGCGGTGCTCTTGTCACCCAGCTATGCAGCTGCTGAAGGGCGGTGGAGGTTACTGCCCGACAGCACGACCTCTGCAGAAGACAAGTGAACTGCGGAAATTATTACCACTCCACCAAAACGGCCCCAGAGCTGGGGATTTCGCTCAGTGACAGTCGGCCTGGCATGTGCGAGGTCGTGAGTTTGATCCCCTGTACAAAAAAAAAAAAAAAAAGAGGCCCCTAACAGTGGCTAACCTGGAGGCAGGAGCACTAAACTGAGATCTGTAGAGCATTTTGGAAGTGCTCTGACCTGGACGGAGTAAGCTTCAGTGTACTTCCTGGCCTCAGTACTGCTGGACTGGAGAATTGTCGCATCTTGTTAGTTCATTTTGTTTCCAATTTTGCCGTACTCAAAACTTCATACTCAAAGCACTGAGAATTTCAAGTGGAGTATATTGAAGTAAACTTCAATTTCATTACATCATTTCTTTCTTTCTTTCTTTTAAATGGGGGAGCGGTTTAGACAGGGTCTCATGATGTAATTCAGGCTGGCCTTGAACTCAGGGTGACTCGCCTGCCTCTGTCTCCCAAGTACTGACATTATAGGCATGCCCCACCATGCCCAGCTTCTTTGCATCATTTCTATTCAACTTGAAATTGTTTTCATAACTCTACTGAACATTTTTTAAACTTTCAATTAACATGCCTCGAATGAACCACCCAGCTCCTGTGAAAATAAGCATAAGAGCATGAGATTCCCTATTACACACAATTCACCCAATGTGACCTTAAACAAATTCATAGAGGATCTTAAATATGGAATTACCACAGTAGGAAGAGAATGTGAAGCAACTCAACACACTGCTCTTTTTTCTTTTTGGTACCGGGGATCAAACTCACGACCATGCCATGCGCTTGCAAGGCAGGCACTTATGCAGCTGAGCTAAATGCCCTGCCAACATGCTGCTCTTGTAGAGAAGGAAGGCACTCATGTTCCCCACTGGCCTTTCAATGGTGGCGCTCTCTCTTCAATTAGATTGTTAATGATTGGTTAAATCTTGTAAAGATTAAGTTGTGTGAAAAACCTGGCTGTTGAGTTGCTGTCCAGTGTGGTTTAGGCCTTGGGGGAGCTCCAGTGCTTGTTGCTGGAGCATTAATTGAAGGTGGAATGAAATATGAAGATACAGTACAATTAGGAAGACCAAAGCAGCGTGCAACTTTTAAAAGCAAGCAGCTTTTGTATTTGTAGAAATATTGCCCTAAAATGCAGCTGTGCCTCAAAGACTTCAATAGTTAAAAAAATCACTGCTGTGTACAATAAAACTGGGGTGCCTGATGCTATTACCCTGAAAGAGGTGCTTGAGGCAAGATGTAATTTCTCATACATATCAGCCAGTGTGTTGGCACGGTGAATAAATCTAGTGAAGCACCCACAAGAGTGTTGAAAAGCAGTTTCACCAGGCTATGAACTTGAAAGAATTGCAACCTCTGTGTTTGGGTTATGACAAACTTATTTGAACAATTACCAAAAGTTTTTTGGTCTTTAGCATTTAAAATGACCTTAGCTGGGTATGGTGGTCCACACCTGTAATTCTAGCACTTGGGAGGCCGAGGCTGAAGGATTGTCACAAATTCAAGGCCAGTTTGCAGCTTGGGCTACATAGTGAATTTAAAGCTAGTCTGAACTACATAGCTACATAGGCAGGACCCTGCCTCAAAAAAGAAAAAAAAAAAGCCAATAAAATGTCCTTATCAGTTGCAAAAATTGACCTTTCCTGAATCATGCAGTATTGAATTGTCTTTAAACCTACTCCCATGCCAGAATCTTATTGATATATAAGAAATTAAGAAAGATTAGGTGCTAAAATAGCCAGCACAATACTTGTATATTTTTAATATCATATAGAACCAAAAGTCCAAGAACTAAGAACACTCTAGACCTACTGTGATTTATTTGTTTAGTCATTTTAAACATCACAGGGCCTATGTGGCCATTTGCCTGTCCACTTTGTTTATATTTTTTGCATAAATACAAGTATACAACAGGTTTGCTTAACCGTGGATTTTTCTTTAATTATTACTAAGTTTTGGGGTGATTATTAACTGTCTTTCTCTAAGTCTTACTTTGTACTTTAGGGGAAATCTCCATTTTGAAAATTCACATTGTTATGGAAGGACATCTTTTATGTGTCAAGACAAAAAATTATGTTTTACTGTTAATGTTTGCATTCTGAGGCAGAATTTAAGAAGAGCCTGAAAAAAGAACAGGAAGGGGCTTTGAAACATTTTTAGTAAAATATTGCCTTTGTCTTGTGCAGAATGAGCAGAATTTATCTTAGCAAATATTTTTTTTAAACGGTAGAGATGCTGTTATTGTAGCTAAAGCATTTCTTAGGGGAGGGAGAGGAGATAAAAGAGAGGAGATTGTGATGTATTGCATGTACATACTCAGTCCCTATGAGAAATATAATCATTATGTTCTACAAAAAAATATAGGAGAAAGAGCCTGAGAGATGGAGGGAGGAAAAGGGAGAAGAGTGGAAGAGGATAAAAAAAAAAATTAAGAGGCCAGGTGTGGTGGTGCATGCTTGTAATCCCAGCACTCAGGAGGCTCAGGTAGGAGAATTGTCACAAGTTCAAGGCCAGCCTGGGCTACATAGTAACTCAAGGGCAACCTGAACTGCATAGTGATACCCTGTCTCAAAAAGAAAAACAGAATTAAGATATGTCATGCACATGTACCAACTCCACATGATGAATGCAATCATTATGTACTACAAGCATGCACTAATAAAAAATAAAATATTCTAACATATAAATGACTACTCTGAAAAAAAATAAAAAATAAAATATTCTTAGTCATAAGATTTCCAAAATTCTTGTAATTTTCTACACTAATTGGATGTGTTTACCAACGTATTTTTATTTGAAGTGTGATTTTTTTTCCCTTTCTCTTTCTAATCTCTTGCAAAAAAATAGTAGTGGGTCTCTGCAAACAAATTAAGTAGCAGCTAATACTTTATATGCCTTTGAGCTGTGGAACTTAATATTTGGATACTGGACAATTTGTTCGATTATGTAAAGGTGATGTGTATTAATGTTACCTCAACCATCTGTTTATACTGTCTGGGAATATGTGGTAACAATTTGTCAGTGTTCACAACTTGTAAAAGCTTTTTATTTTTTTTAGCTTGTAAAAACTCAGTGGAATGTGTTTTTTAAATTTTTTTAAAATTTTTTTGGTAATGGGGATTGAACTCACCTCATGCTGAAATGCATTTATTACAGAGAATAAAATATAAAACAAACATTCTATAGTATTATAATAAGGTGTGAGCCTTATTGTAAAGTTTTATAGGCAGCCTAAAGTTTTATAGTTCTTAATCTAAATTTAACACTTTATATTTCTTCCTATTAGGAAAACAGAATCTACACGCTATAAGCCATTATATGCACAGACTACACAGTGAGTTAGGTCAGGTCCCCCACAGCCTTTGAGGAGTATTAGAAGAGTCAAGCCATTAGCATCCTCCTTAGTTATTTAAAGAAAAAATGGCACCTTTTGGCTGCAGCATTAGTGACAGAATATACTAGAACAGCTACCCCATTCTCCCTTTTTCTAACCCTCCACAAGTGTTTGCTTTTTCCTTTTCCATCTCTCTTGGCTATGGTATGCACTATATGTAGTTATGCACTTTGTATTAATGAAATCTACTAATCTGTTTTGTACTTTTTATACTATTGGGAATTTATAACCAAAACATTTACTAGGGTACTGAATGAATTTAGGGAAGTAGCTCAGCAGCACAGCACCTCCTGGCAAGTGCGAGGCCCTGAGTTTGACTTCTAGTACCAAAAAAAAGAAAAAAGAAAAAGAAATCAGTAAATTTATTCTTACTATTTTTAAAAAATAAAATAAAATAAAACACCAGTCATGATGGTGCTTGTCTACATTCCTAGCTACTCAGGGGGCTGAGACATGAACATCACAAGTGTGAGACCAAGCTGGGCAACTTAGCAAGACACTGTCTCAAAATAAAATAAAAAGGACTGGGAATGTAGTTTAATAGTAGAATACTTGTCTAGCATTGTGGTTTAAATCCCAATACAAAAAAAAAAAATAGAAAAAGAAAACATTGCAGATGGTGATATACTCACCAACTTCATCTCCCCAGTCTGAGAAATATCTACTCTCATCATTTTATTCTTTTGCTGCAATGTATGCAGTATTGATTCATTTATATGTCTTTTAATTTACATTAATGCTATTATATTGCAATATTCCTTGTAACTCACTGAATTTTGTTTCTAAAACTAATTCATGTTCATCTATTTTAATTACTGTATAATATTAAATTGTATGACTATTCCACATTTGATTCATTTTTTACATTTGATCTCCTTTTGATGAATAATAAATCCCTTTCCTGTTAATTTTATCACTCCAAACATTGTGACATAAATATTTTTTAACTTACTACACATGTTGCTGCATGCTAGAGTTTCTTTAAAAATGGAATTCCTGGGTAATAGGGACATATTTGTATCTCCTACTTTAGTAGATATTAATAAATTATTGTCCAAAATATTTATATAATAGACCTTGCTTATCTGTGATGGATATATTTCAAGACTCCCACTGCATTCCTGAAATTATGAATAGTACTGAATTCTATCTATACTGTTTTTTATATATGGATATATTTATAATACAGTGTAATTTATAAATTATGCACAGTAAGAGATTAACAACTACTAATAAAGTAGACCAAATATAACAATATACTACAACAAAAGTTATGTGACTATTGCTTCCTTTTCCCTCTCAAATGTAGTATCATACTGTGCTTGCCTTCCTTGTAATGCTGTGAGATGAAATAAGCTACTCATTGTGATGAGTGTTAGGCTGCTTAATGTAAGAATTGCTTGAATACAAGTATTGCAATACCGCGATACTCTGACAAGCACAGTGGCTACTAAGTGACTGAGGGGCAGGGAGAAGCTACTGTACTGTATGGAGATAAAAGCATAATTCATGTCCTGGGCAGGACAGAACTAAACAGTCCAAGATTTCTTTTTCCTTTTTTTTTCTTTTCTTTTGGTACTGGGAATCGTACTCAAGACCTTGCTCTTGCCAAGCAGGCACTGTGCCACTGAGCTATGTCCCCAGCCTTATAGTACAAGATTTTATCATGCTACTCAAAGCAACTCAAAATTTAAAATTTATGAATTGTCCATTTCTGGAATTTTCCATTTACTATTTTAGGTAACCAAAAATGCAGAAAGTGAAAGCACAACAAAGGGTGTATATGGTTGTGTAGCTCAGTGATAAGAGATGTGCATGATGCCCTGGGTTCAGTCTCTAATACCATAGAAACAAAATAAATAGACAAAACCCTGTGGATAACGGGAGGACTACTAAGCATTAATCCAAGAAAAAGAACAACATGGCCACACAAAGACTTGCAAATAAACGTTTGCAAGAGTTTATACATAATAGCCTCAAACTAGAATTAGTTCAAATATCTGTCATCTAGTAAGTGGATAGACAAATTGCATTATGTCTAAACTATAAAATACTACTCATTGGTAAAAGTAAACTACCATTAGATGTGTAACAAGATAAATGAATCTCCAAATCATTATGCTGTTTCCATTCATACAAATTTCAAAAGCACAATAAATCAATCTATGGCCACTAAAATCAAATTATTATCTGCGGCGAGGATAGAGATTTGACAGCAAAGGGTCTTAGAGAACTTTCTATGGTCATGGAAATGGTCCTGATCAGGAGGGGAATGGGTATATAATTATATACAGTTATTGAAATTTTTTGTTGGCCAACCATGGTGGCATGTACCTATAGTTCCAGCACTCTGGAAGGCTGAGACAAGAGGATTATGAGTTTAAGTCCCAATCGCAGCAAATTAGCGACTTAGCGAGAACCTGTTTCAAAATTTAAAAAAAAAAAAAAAAAGAGAGAGATGGCAGAGGCTGCAGTGGTATAGCCCAGTTTGCAGGTCCTGGGTTCAAACTCCAGTATCAAAAACAAAAAGTCAAATAAAATGAACTATATACTTAATTATTTGGTTTAGTATAAGGAAGTTATACCTCCAAAAATATTATTTTGTAAGATCCTCACTGTGGTAGTTAAATACGTCAACCTGAGTGAGAAACACCCAGCAAAACTGGGTCAACATAGTTCTGATGTAGAGAAGGGATTCACTGAGAACAGAAGGCTACCCTGGGTGTGAGTGGCTCAGACCAACAGGCTTGTCACCAGAGTGGAATAAAAGGGAAGCAGAGAAGGCAGGCTGGCTTCTGTGTCTCCAGAGGAGCGCCTGTCCTCACCCTCACCTGGGACATCGCCTCCTGGCTTCCAGGCAGACCCTTCAGCCTCCTGATGCAGACTTGCATGGGACACCACTGAGCTCCAGGCCTCTGGTCGCGTCCCCGGATCTCCAGCGCAAGACGGCCCCTTGCGCTCTTCCACACCTGCCTCTGCCTGGCCACTGTAAGTCAATCTTGAAAATCACTGTATATCTGTATATCTTGCATTAAATCTGTTTCTCTATTAATCACTGACTGGTACACTCACTAAATAGATTACATGTAGTAAGGTCTCTAGATTTAGCAAATTAAAAAAATTATTTCAGCTGAACTTACATCTAATTGAGGCTACATTTAATTGCTTAGTTATATATACATTGATCTAAAAGAAAAATTTTACATGGAACATACACTAAAACTGTATTTTTATTATAGGAAATAAATTATCTACATTATGTATTTGTTTTCTTAATTTATATTTTTCTGACCCATTTTAGTTAAGCATTGCTTATAATTTGTTCATAGAAAACCTATTGTTATGGTCTGAATCTAGATGTCCCCAAAGCCTTGTGCACTCATGGGTGGGCCTTTTGGGAGGTGGCTGGGTCATAAGTGTGTGATGGTGAATTTGGGTGTGTAATACTAGGGTTAAGGGCATGTGATAAGTAAATTGGTTTAACATAGATGTGAATAATGGAAGCCCCAATTTGAATGTGGGTGGCACTACTCAAAAAGCTTGTACCCTGGATGAGATAAAAGGGAAAGGCAGGCTTCATGATTATGGCTACTGCCTCCTATCTGCTCTCCTGTGAACTGTTTCTCCTCTTCCATGATACCCTGCCTTGGAGCCAGCCAACTATGAACTGAAACCTCTACAAAGTGTCAGCTGTTTATCCCTGGATGTGAGGTATTTTGTCTCAGCAATAATAAAAGTAAATAAGACATCCATGCTAATTTCACTGAAGCATAGCTTCGACAGTGGCCACATCTGTCTTATTTCATTATTCTGTCCACTGAACATTTACTAATTAGAATTTGGGTAAGTTGGGACATGCCTGTAATTCCAGCACTTGGGAAATTAAGGCAGAAGTTCCAGGCCTGCCTGGGATACATGGTGAATTCAAGGTCAGCCTGAACTACATAGAAAGACCCTATCTCAAAAAGACAAACAAAAACAACCCAATGTACTAATTAGAACACAAGACCCTATCTCAAAAAGACAAAAAAAACCCCCACAATTTACTAATTAGAACACATGATCAACATTATCATAATTGGCAGTATGAATCTAATGTGTTTGTATTAGTTACTTTTCTCATTGCTGAGACAAAATACCCAACACCCACAATATGAAGGAGGAAAAGTTTATTTTAATTCACAATTTGTAGGGCTTTCTGTCCATAGTTGGCTGGCTCCAAGGCAGGGTAGCATGGCAGAGAGGCATCGCAGAAGAGAAACAGTTCGTGGTATGGCAGACAGAAGCCAGTAAGCGGCAAGCAGCTGCACCAAGCCAGCCTTCTTTATGTCTCTATATCTCATTCGGATTACAGATTTAGTGATTGATGCCACACATACTCAGGGTGAGACTTCCATTATCTGTTTCTTTAACCCCAGTATTACACCCTTAATCCACCTTCATACATCCTAATCCAGCCACCCCACCTATGCTCGAAGGCTTTGGGGGACATCTAGATACAAATCAAAACAATTTTTTAGGATAAAGTTAACAGCCATGAAAATTGTTCTTTAAATTTGGTTTCCTGAAGCAAATAACATCTTTCATAGCATGACTTGCTTGATCTATACTTTAGGATTATGTTGCATCTCTTTGTCAATAACTTTCAAAAGTAGTGTAGCTCAGTAGTAGACTGTTTGTCTAACATGTGCATAGCCTTGGGTTCAATTCCTAGCACCACACACACACACACACACACACACGTGCCACACACAGACGTACACATACGCAAAACAATTTATAAACATTTTGTCTCACTGGCTAGAGGCAGTTCCCAGAAACATCTCTGGAATCCTGTTTCTGAAACCACTCTCCATACAAGCTGATTCTGGAGGTAAAAACCTTGAGTTCTCCCTAGAGTCTAACAGTTACCGGGATATCAGTGCCAAGGAGATGTCAAGGGCAGATGTCATTCTCCTCCCTCTACATCTAGAGCTGGTTGGGGGAGGATGGCTATGCCCTGCCTGAATCTGGTAACTTCCCCATTTATGTGCCTTCTCTGTGACTGAGACCACAGTGTGATGAGAACCAAAGACCAGGCCATCCTGTTAAAAACACTGTCTACAGACAAAGCAAAGCACTATGCTTTCACTTACTTGCATAAACTAAAGAGAGCTAACAAATTTTTGAACGCAAGAGAATTGAAGAATTCTGAACGTCAGCAATGTCAGAAAAATCTTTTCATTGTTCAATTTGAACAGTATAAATGCTGATGGAAAAGATTAATTTTAGGGCCTGGGGTTTAGCTCAGTGGCACAAGTGCTTGCTTGGCAAGTGCGAGGTTGGGAGTTCGATCCCTGGTACCAAAAACAAAAAAAGGGATTAATTTTATGCCAATTGCTTCAACCAGAAAAGACATCAGATAGTGTTTGGGCAGCATTATGTAGAACACTCAACAGTTTCCACAAGATCATTCATGCTTTATTTCAATTTTGAGTACATATTGTGTAAACACTTATTTAACCTTTTTTTCTTGAAGGTTGCAAGGCTGGCCTAGAACTGGCAATCCTCCTGCCTTACCTTCCCAAGTGACTGGGACTATGGATATGTGCCACCATACCAAGCTCTGAACTTTTATTTCTATTCTATCAAAGGCAACGATTTTTTCATTAACCTCTAACTCAATAAGAGATTTGCTGCAACAATTTACTCTTGTTTCTGAAATCTCATCTGGAAGAAATTTTGCCCCAAACTGCCTTACAAGAAAGCTTTTTCACAATAAAAATTGAGTACAAGAAAGAGAAAACTTTCTGCATGTGATTACTTACATCCATAGCCTACCTATAATCACTGCAATAGTAAATGCAGCTATTACAGTATCAATTACTGCAATAAATTTTGTCCTAACACTTGAAAATTGGCTTACAATTTTGGAATTAGAAAATGCTTCTGATAGCACTATGTTTGGAGACATCTGAGCTAAAAGACAGGGTGAGAGGTCATTAAAATTTCTGTGATTATTTAACTTTTTTATCTGAATCTTTCTTAATAAAAAAAATTTGTCATTTTATCACTTCCTTTAGTAAAAGTTGAATAAATCACACATCTGTTCCACCATTTTCAATACTGAATGAACATTTGCGTAGTACACAAAGAGATGCAAATGGACATTTTTCTTATTTAACCTATTTGCACTTAGAAAGTTTATGAAATTCACACTTGCATTTTGGAATCTAGGGGCTCAAATACATACAAGTAAAAAAATCAGGTATCATAACTGATTCAACAAGACAATTTGATGGGAACAAATAGCATAGTCAACAAATTGTGTTGTGACAACAGGATACCCGCAGCTTGAAGTGACATTGGACCCCTTCTTCTCACAGTATAGGAAATTTAAGTAAAATTAAATGAAAGACCTAAACGTAAGAGCCAACCAAGACTACTAAAACTCTCAGAAGAACCCAGGCCTGCTGGCACATGCGTGTATTCTCAGCACAGAGTGGTGGGTGGGGGTCAGGAGTGAAGTGAGGGAGGAGGATTGCTGTATATTTCAGGCCAGCCTGAACTATATAACAAGACCATGTCTCTAAAAACTAACCAACCAAACCCACAAACAAACAGACACACCTCTTATGAGAAACACAAGAGTAAATCCTCATGATGTCAGGTTAAGCAATAGTTTCTTAGTTGTGACACCTAAAGCAAAAACAACAACAAAATACAAAAATTGAATGTTACGAAAATTTAAAAGTTTGGTACTTCAAAGGATATGTATCAAGATTACAAAAAAACAATGTATATCCAGGAATGGTGATGCATGCCTGTAGTACCAGCACTCAGGAGGCTGAGGCACAAGAACTGTCATGAGTTCAAGGCCAGCCTGAACTACAGAGTAAGACCCTGTTTCAAAAAAAAGACATTGTATAGAATGGAAGGCAAATTTTTTGCAAATCATCTATGATACGTGACTAGAATATATAGAGGTATTATGACTTACATTTAAGACAAATAGCATTAAAAAAACAAAACCTCTGGACATAGTGGTACATACCTCTAATCCTAGTACTTGGAAGGCTGAGGCAGGAGGATCATGGGGTGAGTTCAAGGCCAGTTTAGGGTATACAGGGAGCTCAAGGGCAGCCAGGACACACAGTGAGAATGTATCTTAAAATAGAAGGGGAAAAAAACAGAAGGGAAAAAAGACAAAAGAACTGAACAGACCTTTTTCAAAAGAAAATACACAAATGGCCAACTGCAACTGCAATGTAGAAATATACTTGACATCATTAGCTATCATGCAAATGCAAATCCAAACTATATCACTTTATACCCACAAAGATGGCTATTACCAAAAAAATAGAGACTGAGTATTAGGATGTGGAGGAATTAGAACACTTATATCTTTCTAGTGGGAATATAAATGGCTCTGTCTCTTTGGTAACTAAATGGGGCCAGAGATTTAGTTCAGTGGTGCAGTACCTGCCTGGCAAGCATGAATTCCTGAGTTCAATTCCTGGTAACCCCTTCCCCCAAAAAAGACTAAATAGTTTCCGAGTGATCCAGCAATCCACTTCAACATTTATATCCCGGAGAAATAAAAGCATATGCTTACACAAAAGCTTTTACACAAATGTTCATAATAGCATTACCTAAAAAACAGGAAAAAACTGCCCTGCAAATAACACAAATATCCATTAACTGATAAGTGGATAAGCAAGATGCAGTATGTAATAGAATACAATTCCATTATTTACTAGATAATATTCAAAAATAAAAAGGAACAAAATTCTGATCCATGTGACAACACAAATAAATCTTACAAATATCACACTAAATAGAAGCCAGTGACAAAGGACCACAAAATGTATGTGTCTTAGTTACTTTTCTCTTGTTGAGTTAAAATACCCGACCCCAAAGTTAAAGAGGGGGAAGGGTTTATCTAGCTTGCACTTTGTAGAGGTTTCAGCCCATAATGGGCTGGCTCCAAGGCAAGGTGGCATGACAGACAGGCATGAAGAGGACAAAGAGTTCATGCAGGCAAAAGGTAACAAAGCAACCAAGAAACAATGCAAGCCTCTTTCTGTCACCTATATTGTATCCAGGCTACCAAGATTAGGGTGTTGCCAAACCAACAAATGGAGTGATTTAGTAATCATTCACCCTTAATCCTGGCATCTTTTTTTTTTTGTACCAGGGATTGAAATCCTAGCATCCTTAATCGTGAATTACACCATGAATCAGTCACATACTCTAGATTCAGCCACCTCTATAAAGCCCCACCTATGACTGCATAAGGCTTTGGTGGGGACACCTAGACATGATTCTGATTAAATGAAATGTTTAGAATAGGTAAATTCAGAGATAGACATGGCACTGGGGAGAAATGGGAAATGACTGCTAGTAGGTAAAGGATTTTCTGTTAGGATATTAAAATGTTCTAAAAATGATTGTGGTGATAGTTGGGTATCACCACTCTGTTTATATACTCATTCGATTGTTTTGAAAAATTGATAATAGCAAGTTGGGCATGATGGTGTGCGCCTGTAATCTCAGCACTCGGGAAGCTGAGGCAGGAGGACTGCTGAGAGTTTGAAGCAAGTCTGGGCTACGTAGTGAGTTCAAGACCAAGCTGGGCTATACAGTGAAACTCTGTCTCAAAAAACTAAAAACAAAAAACAAAAACAAACAAAAAATTATAAAGATTAGTAATAGCAACCACAGCAAGAATTGGAAAAGTTGTATCTGATAAAGCTCAAGGTTGAGTCATTGCATCTGAAAAAAACCCAAATTCACACCGAGCTGTAGATGTGAGTTGAATCTTGAAAGAATTGCAAACTTTGAATTTGTTTATAAACAATAAACAGAGTTCAGTTTCTGGTGCAAAAACAATGAATTTCGCATCTGCTTGCCACTCATCATGGGTTGTTTTTCTTTCTTTCTTTCTTCCTTTCTTTTCTCAAGAAGTTGAAGGGGTTAGCGATTTCTCTGGTACATTAGTGCAGTCACTGGAGCAAGGCAGCTGAACACCGCTATCCTTCAGAAAGATGGACAGTGGTGTGACGCAGAAGCTGATTGGCTACTGCCTAGAAACCCAGCGCTGTCAACGATTGGCTAACTTTCAGGGACTGCCATTGACTTTCTTTCAAAAACTGTTAATGACTGGCTGATTTTGAGAAACATAAACCCAGAGTGAGACTCTCGCTGATTGGCTAATTTTCAGTTTGGGTACTGACGTTCTCTCTAAATAAAGGTGATTATTCATTCACGACTTGGGATTTGAGAAAAAAATAATCTTTTCCTTCCTTAAATATGAAAAACATTTATTCCTACAACCCTTCTGTTAGTTCGTCCTCAGCTAAACCTTCGGAAGACACTATAGGGATTATTGTTAGGATTTTCATTTGTGGAAGGAGGATTTTCGCCACTGTTGTCATTTAAGTAATTCAAGCGCCAATTACTGTGGCGCAAAAACAGCCGTAGATAATTATTTTAACACCGTAAAAAAAAAGATGAGGGTATTTAAGAATCCTGACAAAGTCAATGCATGACACAGACGAAATCAGATAGGTCCTGATATACAGGACGCCTGGTAACCTCGTCAATAAAATATCTTCTTCTATATTACACAAAAAAGGACTGAGGCTCAGTGGGATTAAAGGTTTCTGGGCTAGGGCCCCGCAGCCGGAAATGGATTGAACCAGATCTAAATAGCGAAGGGCAGGATCCTCTGGGACCCTGTGAGCACTTAACGTCCATGCCTTGCTATGGGCTGAATGCGCATTGCTAGCCCCAGGCCAGCTTGGAATCGGCTGGGTGTTTGAAGGGTGGGTGCGACACTGAAGAACAGCACGCGAGAAGACAGCCACGAGGCACCCTCCTGGGAGACTCCGGGAGGAAAACCTGATTGGAGGAGGGACGTCGGGGCCTCAGTGTAGGTGCCGCGGCATGCTGCGCTGAAGGCGAGAGCCCGGAGGCGGGGATGGGACGAGGCCCCGCCCCCGTCGCGTGCGTGTCGCGACGGGGGGCGCCGCACAGTCCTACACGGTGATGAGGGGGCTGAGGACAAGGTGCAGCCGTGCCCGGGCATCCCTCATCCCGGGCACGCCAGTCCCCAGCGTCTGGCCCAGCTGCCTTGCGGCTTAAGGAGGGTGCGGCCCCACTGCAAGGCCGTACGCCGCCCCCACCCCCACCTCGGCCTTTGCGACGCCCCACAAGCGCTCCGTGCGTGCGCCCGCCCCGCCCCCCACCGGCACGCCCCCGCCCCGCCCGGCCGCCGCGGGCCTGCGCGACCCTCGCCGCGGTGCTGCGCTCCTCCGCTGTCCGTCGCCATGGACGTGTACCCCTCGCACCGGCTGGGGCTGCTCCGCGCCCGGTCCCCTGGTGGCCCCGGCCGCGGGTCGCCTTCTGTCAGGTACGTGGGGCCGAGGCCGCAGAAGGGCGGCGGGGCCGGTGACGCGGGGTGTGGGGTCCCGCGACGCCTCCCACCACAGGGCGTGGCCGGACATGGCTTCCTTGCGGACGAGCCTTCGGGACGGTTACTGGAGGAATGTTTCCCGGGTGCGGCGCCATCTGTAGAGGCTCCTGGGGCTAGTTGCTCAGTAGGCAATCCCACAACTGTCTCCGCGGAGACTCCCTATTGTGACATCTCCACAACCATAGGGCTTCCCCCCAGAATGAGTCCCCTATGGAGAACCCCCCGGGGACTTCCCCGTAATTCACTTGCCTCCCCCCCCCCGCGGTTACCTCTGTAGACTTTCCTCACACAATAGATCCCCTATAAAAAAAATCTCTAATGAGTGCCTCAGAAGCGGCGTGCCTTGTAGCCCCTCTGTGGTAGAGTCCAGAGTCATTGCTTTTGACAGCGGCTTCCCTCTGGATTACCCCTGCTCGCTGCATACATGCGGACAGCATCTTCCCCATTGCGTGATCCCCCACCTGCCCTCTCCCAACCCTTCCCTCACACCACGTGAGAGCGTGGGTTGTGGAGAAGTGGAGGTCATTTGGGGAATAGGAGAGAAAACTAGCTGGATGGATAAGAGGAAGGAGGTCCCCAAAATGCCAGGCTCCTGAGCCTAGACACAAAGGATCTGCTATTGGGGTGAGGCTGCAGCCTGTGTCTTTGGGGCTGACCTTGATACAGTAGTCGAATTATTGTTTGTGACAGGGAGCTGGTATGGGGTTGCTAGCCAAGTGTGGAGGGTGGAATGATGGAGGGGTTGCAGCAGAGACCTTGGGGAGAGAGAGGGAGCGAGTGAGCAATGAGCTTTGGTACTGCTAAACTGTCATTAAACCAGAAGAGGGATTTCTTACTTGTTTGCTTTTTCTTTATTCTAGCCGCTTAGCAAAGCAAATATGGCTTTGTTCCCTGTTCTCTTGAAAGGAGGTTGTCAACTTCTATGTGAAATGACTTTTCCTATATTGTTATGGTACTTAAGGTAGTCCACACTCTACGTGTTAATCTGGTTTTTTGTCTTTTTGAGACAGTCTCATTATACAGTTCAGGCTGGCCTTGAGCTCATTTGGTGGCCTAGGTTGGTTTTGAGCTCCTGCCTCAGCCTCCTGAGTGCTGGAATTACAGGCCTGAGCTACCGCCCGGCTCGTTAATCTATTTTGGGAGATTGTTTTAAGTAGACCCAAATGCATGAAAAACAAAAACTTAAAAAAATATATTCTTAGAATTTTGACCCTATTTTACTACCCAGCATTCCTTTCCACACAGCAGCACCCCCCCCTCCGGCAACTAATACATGTTTGTCGAATGAATAAAGGACTGAAGAGGAGTCCTGGTTTTCGTCTAATTTGACATCATGTGAACTCCTCTACCTTTCTGGATATAGTTTTAAGTGTTTAGCTGTTGTGGCAGCCATCTCCAGTCATCCCAACGTTTCTGTCACGTGTTTTCACTGTTTGAAAATATTTCAACTTTGTATAAAAGTTGCAGAGGATACTTAATACTCAGAGCAGCCATCCATTAAATCTGGGTTCTTTGTAGATTTGGAGTTTATCCCAGATTATTTTGAGCTCAGCAATCTTGATTTTTTAGAAACTTCTAGGGTGAGCAAAGTCAATTTTGCGGTAAATAACTGCTGCCTTCTTTGTTTCTAGGAGCATGGCAGTATATTTTTTTATTTTTTCAAGGTAGGGTTTTTATGTTAAATAGAAATATGTTGGCTATTAGTCATCCGTAACTCTGAATCTTTCATCTGCAGTTTGAATGAAAGTTGGTAGATTTTAGACAAGGGACAGTGCAAGTAGTAACACCAAAGCCTGGCTGGGCTGTGCCTTTACTCTCCTTTCCCTACCTCTCTGTAATTGAGCATGCTTTTCTTATCTATTGAAGCCTTCCCACCTTTCCAGCACTTTTGACATTGAACGTTCCTAAGTAGCTTTGGGCTTAGGCTTTTCCTGTCACCTATGTTTGGCCTCTTGGCAATCTTTGACTTCTGAGTGATGAAAGAAGCAGACCAAACTGGTGAAGTTACATTCCTAAAGATCCATACATAGGCTTTGCAAGAGTGTGCTTCTCTTCCAGCAAGGGAGTTCATTTTCACAGATGGGAAATAGAGATCAGGAGTTAAAATATTATTGCTCAGAATTAGAGGCTTCTTTTTAAGGATATGATAGTCATCAGTGATATCTATCAGATATTTTTGGTGTCTGTCTCATGAGTACATAGTAGAATTGTACTTCCATATTCTCAGGCAGGTTAAAGGACAGTCTTCAACTGAAAGTGAAGGGTGGAGAGTGTTAGGTTTTTCTGTGGCATGGTAGAGAAGCAAAAGCAGGAAAAAGAAAGAAGGAAAAAAAGCCTTTATCGTGGGCATGGGAGGGCTGCAGAAAAGTGCAAGATCCCTCCAGAGCAGACAAAGAAGACACAGGCTTTTTATTAGGCTTGATGGGGTGGAGTTTGAACGGGCGGGCAGAATGATGTATTGACAGCTGATTGGAGGAATGTTGGTGTGTAAAGTAAGAAGTTCAATTTCAGCTTGGAAGAAAAAAGCAGAACTTAGTATTGAAGGAACTCACTGTTATGTTTAGGGTCCAGTGCCGTGTTGGGCAGGCACCACGCCGAGCTTGGCAGAGCTTCACGTGCGGAACCCATCATTCCCATCTTCTGGTTGTTAGAGGGTGACAACTCTCTTAAACTGTTTCCTGCTGAATAGGGGAGTCCTGATGGGGACTGATGTAGTCGCTGGGATGACAGATGTTGTCCATATAGAAGCTGGTGCCTAGGGTGTCAGCCAGAATGAGAAGTTCTCTGGTAGAGAAGGCCCATATCCTGGATTGAATGAATTTTGAAAAAAAATGTTTAAATAGACAAGGAGCTATAAACAAAAAAATAACAAGTAGGATGAGGGGTTCTGCCAGAGGGAGAAGATAGAGGGCCCAGCCTCCTAGGGAAAACCAGGAAAAATCTTGGTAAGAGGCCTCCTTGGTTTTAGAGGTAATATATTTATGGATTTTTACCTTATCCATCATAATACCTGATGAACAAAGTAACATCATTTTTTTCTACCATGGTGTGGGTTTCCCCTTTTATATCTAACTTATGACATTTTAAAATTTATCTTTTGATTATGTTTTTCTGCAGGATGTTTCAGACCAAGTTAAATTGAGACCTGTACTAATTAAAATTAATCTCTTGCTATCTGTTAAGATCAGTTAAGTCTCCTCAGGATTTGTTTTGGAACCATGGAGAGAGCCTTTAGGTTCTTGACAGTATCACCTATTAGGGTGAATCATGGCCATTGTTTGACCAAGTTGTTTTTTGTGAAATCTTGGGAGATTTTTTTTTCTCTTGGTAAATCTCTTTAGGCACATTACATATCGTAGATCACACTTTTTGTGATCCCATAGACCACAGAATAGACCAGAAGACCAGGTATTCACAGAGTTAAGGGGTATCGTTACAGAGGTTCTTTTTTCATATCCTGGGTCCTCATTGATCTCAGAGAGCTGGAACTAAATTATTGGTTGTCCTCCTAGTCCATCTATCTTTTTAGTTTTTAGTCTTCAAATATTAGCTGTTGAACATCCAGAAGAAAAGATTGATCCAGAAGAAAAGATTGATAACATTATAGTGTAATAAGGCAGTTAACATTATTATCTGATCTGAGTAGCAAGCACCTTAAAACATAAAATAGAACTGTTATTTTTTATCAACCATGGATGTGCTAGTATTTAAATCCCTGTAGAAGGTTAACATTTACATATTTTTCACAGAAAATTTGAAGTCAAAACCATACATAATATTGTATCCTGACTATGATGTTTTATAACAATTTGAATTTGCATTTTGACATAAAATACCCCTTTTAGTCAATCATCCTTGTCTGATATATAAGAAGCTTTTACCTAACTTGTTTACCTTTAGTGGGATGTACATATCATTAAGTTTTTGTTACAGGCAGAGGTATGAATCTGAAACAGAATTTTGTCAGACAATCTCTGTTTTACATTTTGGAAGACCTTTACATGTGGAAACATGAATACATTAATACATGGTGAAGTTAATAACAACCTGTCATAACCTTATGAAACCTTTGTATCAGAGCATCTTTAAATCAAAAACCTTATTGTATTATTTCTTTTGATGATGACCAAGGTGAACATACTGCAATAATATATTTTTACAATTTTAGTTGGGATATCTCCCATAAGACTATGAAGATCATTGGGGCCTCTGGTCAATGAACAAGAACTGGTTAAATGTTATCAGGTGGCAGCTTTCTTATTTATCAATTGAAGTCCTTATCCAATAATCCCTTTCTTGCCCTAAGGGATTTTGTTTATCTTAATAAACTTATGAAAAACCCAATCACAACATTTAACATTATTTTTGAACAATGAGAGACTCTCAAGTCATGATACATAAATGACAGTCTGAATTTACACAACCAATTATAGCATCATTTTGACCAGCTGGCAACTCAGGTGGAAGCATGCTTTTAGATGTATAACCCATATTATATTTTGAACAAATGATCCAAAAATGGGAAAGAAAAAAATTGTTGGCTCAAATAAAAATAGCTGTTTATGGATATGACAAACCAAGAAACATATATAGACAACCTGTACAGATTGGACAGACATAGAAACAGATACACAGCTTAACAGACAAATACTTTATAAAATTAAAGTGCACTCAAATATATTTGGCCAATTTGAATTACGACTCTTACAGTTTTTACATTTGTATGAATAAATAGACTAGTTAGAACTTTTTTGTAGATCAATTAACAAGTCTCTTGTGAGAATGAAAAGGAATAAAACCATTTACATCTGTGAAAGCAAAGACAGTTATTAAAGACAGCTATTAGGAAGTCATAGGAATTAATTACAAATTGGAGCTCTTTTATATAGTTGTAGGGATCTGTGGAGAAAGAGCTTAGTCTATGAGGTATTTGGGATAGGTCAGAAAGAGAAAAAGGATGTGAACATAGATTAAGCCTTTAGGACCTGTCACCTTGAGGACAGAAAGGAGAGATTGGGGTGAGCGCCATGGTAAAGGTGGTTGGAATGGAGATAGTGGCGGCAACGTGTGAATGGAAGGTGGTAGCAGGCAGGAGGGGACTCAGGATGATGGAGTCTGGGAGGGGTCAGAAGGCAGTGGAGGTTGGGAGGAGTGAGATCGGGTATGATGGACAGGTTGGGGAAATGGTGATGGCCGGGTGGAGGAAGGTCAGGAGGGAGAAGGGGTAATGGGGAGGGTTGAGAAGGTGGCAACAGAGAACATGAAATTTCTTGGGGATAGGAAGAGGGGGGCCAAAGCAGAAGGAGCATCATCCATAGGGTCCAGTGGGGTCATTAGATAGAGGGGGCTTTAGTGGTGTGGGGTGGCCAAAAGAGACTAGGTTGCTCCACATTCCCAAATGAGGGAGGGATGTGACCTGAGAGCAAAAAAAAAAAAAAGCCTGGCCATAAGGAATCTCTACCTACTTGCCATTATGGTAGCAAACGTTGTCTAGATCACAAAGAGTGGCATAATAGAAGATAAACTCCCCACTGCCGGCCAGTGGTGGACATTATGGAGCTTGTGTCTTTTTTTGGGAGTGGGAAGAAATATTTCCCATTGTGGCTGAATTAGAGGTAAGCTGGAGGCTACAAACCCGAGCCACAATCCCCTTGAAGAGTATTCACCCTTCTTAGGACTGTGTGAGAGAGAGAGATCCCCACTACCTGTACCCACCAGTCAAAATTGAAGGAACAAGGGGGGGGGGGTCCCAAAGGACGTGGTGCCACAGGATATTGGAGGAAATCCTGATGTGAGCTCACGATTTAGACAGGAACCCCAAAGCGAGAGGTGGCTCACCTGTGAGAATTGAGGTGGGATCGGTATTGGATGGAAGCTAGTAATGGCAGCAGCAGAGACAAGGGAAAAGAAAAATAGGGTGAGAAAAGGCAGAGGGTTGACTCACTGGGGGAGGGGGCTCCAACTGGGAGTCTAGTCCCCGGGAGCCACTCACCGTGTTGATCCAAGTCATGGCACCAAAAATGTTAGGCTTTTGTGTGGTGCCATAGAGAAGCAAAAGTGGAATGAGAAAGAAAGGGAAAAAAGCCTTTATTGCAGGCACAAGAAGGCTGCAAAAGAGTGCAAGATCCCTCCAAAGCAGACAAAGAAGACACAAGGTTTGACAGGGGATGGAGTTTGAAGGGGTGGGCAGAATCACGTATTGACAGCCGATTGGGGGAATGTTGGTGTGCCTGTGAAAAGCAGAAGTTCAGGTTCAGCTTGGAAGAAGAAAGCAGAATTTAGGATTGAAGGGACTCGCTGTCGTCTTTAGGGGCCAGTGCCATGTTGGGCAGGCACCACTCTGAGCCTGGCAGAGCTTCATATGGATGGAACCCATCAGAGAGGTGTTTCAAATTTGAGAAGAAAGAAGATGTAAAGTTCATCCAGGAGAATGGGGAAGAATGAGTTGAGGGAGGAATAGCTTTAGGACTGCTGGGCACACAAGTGCCCGTTTGTTGTTTGTGATTATAAATGTAAGGTGCGATCCAATTAGCATAGTTGCCTGCTTTCCATGCAACCGCACTGACTCAGTTGTGTTGAACAGCTTGAACACGTGTGCTATGGGAAGGAATGGCAGGAGGACAGAGGGCAACACTATTGGAGAAAAGGAGTCAAGGAACTAAGAGGTGAAGACAATGGTACAAAGTGAGATTAGTGTGAATTAAGGTAGGAGTGGTAATAATGAGAAACAGTGACCCAGAGACTAAAATCTTTAGGGAATTAGGAGGCCTGAATGATTTAGGAATCTGCAGATGTCTACAATAAGGAGGGATAGCAGGTGGTTATCATATGATGGCATGAAGAAATCATCCAAAAAAAACCAGCCATAAGAACCAAAGGGTATGAGTTTCAAGGTTAAAAGGACTCAGCAAGAATCTAGTACAATATACATGCCAAGGCTTGGGGTGTAGCTCAGTGGTAGAGCACTTGCCTAGCATGCTGGAGGCCCAGTACTAGGAGGGGAAAAAAGGATTCTGTTGGAATTGAAAGTTAGAAGATAGTGAAGCACACTGTGCCTTCTGAAGGAAAATAGGTTCTCATTCAGGATTCCAAATCCAACCAAATTCTCAGACAGATGTGAGGAAAGGAAAAATACACTGGAAATATGCAAGATCTCAAAATTTTATGAAGAAGTTACTGGAGGATGCGCTTTGATAGCCTGCGCCGGGGCTCCTCTATTAACATGTATAGGAAAAACGTCTTCCTTTTTAAAGGATTTGTAAGGAAGAACTTTACTTGTTACTCCTAGAAATTACCAATGGGATGGGCCCTCCCTCTCGCTCTCGCTCTCACTCTCACTCTCACTCTCCCTCTCTGTCTCTCTCTCCCCCCCTCCTCTCTCTTCTCTCGCACTCTCCTCTCGCTCTCGCTCTCGCTCTCTTGCTCTGTCTCTCTCTCTCTCTCTCTCTCTCAGACAGGATCTCATATGCAGTTCAGGCTGGCCTTGAGCTTGCTTTGTAGCTGAGGCTGGTCTCGAACTTGCAACGATCTTCCTGCCTCAGCCTCCCAAGTTCTGGGATTACAGGGGTGTACTACCACACCCAGCTGATGGGGCCATTTTTAATTGCCATTTGCTACTTTGCTTCCCCTAGTATTTAGATTAGTGTGAGACACATAATCAGTACTAAGTATGAATTGGTATTTTAGCTATAATAAAAATACTACTTTCACTATTTATTGAACGAATAAATAATAATTGCAGGTCAGTCTGTGGGTCATGTTAAATTTCATGGGTGTTCAGAGAATGAAGTCACATTTGTGAGATAGGTGGTGAGAAAGTGTTTCATGATAGTGATGCTCTGCTGAGAACACTGAATGACACTTAATGAGACCTTGTCTCACATAAATAATAGGTGAATAAAGAACACATTAGCCAGGCATGGTGGCACACTCCTGTAATCCCAGCACTTGGGAGGCTGAGACAGGCAGATTGTTGCAAGTTTGAGACCAACCTGGGCTACAAAGTGAGCCCAAAGCTCTCTTTGAACCACATAGCGAGCCTGAACCACATAGTGAGACCCTGTTTCAAAAAGACAAAAAAAAAAATATATATATATATATATAGAGAGAGAGAGAGAGAGAGAACATGTACATACATATACATGCAATGCACACATGCATGTAAATGCACATACCAACACAAATATGCACATGTATGTCAGTACACACATTTGTGAAAGTTAATTTGTATATGAAAATGCACATACATGTCGAAACAAATGTGCACATCAAGTTGCACACACATCACAGGTCAGTTGCACAGCTATGTCAAAATGCATGTCAGTAAGAACACACATGTCATTAAGAATACACATGTCGGGCTGGGGATTTAGCTCAGCAGGAATAAGCACCTGCCTGGCAAGTGCAAGGTCATGAGTTCAATCCCTGGTACCAAACCCCCCCCAAAACAAAAGAATACACATGTCAAAGTACACATACCTAAACACATGTGTCAATAAGAACACACAAGTCAAAATCCGTCTATGTAAAAATGCACATGTATGTCTGTACTCTCACACATGCTAAAACCCACACACATATAAGGAAGACAATATACTGTGGACTCTTACTTTGTGAGTATCCTGGTGTTGATACTGCACAGTATCTTGACAGTATTTCCTGGCTTTGGGGCTGGTCTCTAATGTAATATTTAGAGAAGTGAAAGCAAATGATGGAAGATGTCTTGCCTTGAGGTTATACAGCTTAAATTACTGTTTTTGCCTTGAAATTTGAAAAAAGAAAGGAAAGGAAAAGCAGCCTTTGCAGTTTGGGTACTTAAAATTGGTATCTCTGATTTTTGAGCCCCAGTGTGAGGTTCACTCATTTGGTATGCTTTTAACTTTTTGTTTTAAAATAATTTTAGATTTGCATGTGAGTTGCACATATGGTACAGAATATTCTCATATACCCATTGTGTGACTTTTTCCAATGTTAACATCTTACATATAACCTTGAATGCTGGTACAATAAAGTATTCTGGTATAATAGTTTACTTAGTATACTTTTATGTACTTAGGGTTTAGTGCTAGCCTTTATTTGAATTTCCCCAGTTTTCCCATGTCTTTTTTCTATTGCAGGATTCAATCCAGGATTCTACATTTCATTTAGATCTGGCATGCTTTTAATAGCAAAGAAGTGAAGGAAAGTAACTGTAAATGGTTTCTGAATGAAGACTTGTGAAACTGACTTTACAGAGAGCATATTGTGTGAGGAAATGCTTATAGAAAGCTGTAGAAAAGAAGGAGACTGGGGATTTAGTTCAGCAGCATAAGCATCTGCCTGGCAAGCACTAGGTCATAAGTTCAGTTCCTGGTACCAAAAAAAAAAAAAAAAAAATTGAAGGAAAATGGAAAAACAAATGTTTACAATGGAATGTGATACATCGACTTTATACAACATTTTTCATTTGTAGTGGTTAGTATTTTCGGAAATTCTTATTTATTTATTTAGTACCGGGAATCAAACTTAGAACCTCACACTTGCCAGGCAGGCACTACGAAACTGAGCTAAATTCCTGGCTCAATATTTATTTATTTATTTATTTATTTAACAGTACTGGGGATTGAACCCATCCTTTTTTTTAAAAAAAATTTTATTTAAAGAGAAAAAAAACCCAAACAACCAAACAAAACAGAAAAGGAGCAGCAACAACACAGAATTCCAAAGGGAAAAAATAAAAGAACAATAACAACAACAACAACAACAAAAACCCAAAATACTAAGAAATCGCCACTTGATAAGTTACATACTGTCATCATTGGAAATAGTTGTTTAAGTTACAAAATTAAAGCATGCAAAGTAGACATTCAGACAGTGAGACTGTTAACAGTTTTGCTCCACAATCTAACAAAAACGGTAATATGGTCATCTTACCCACTTAAACATACATGCAGTTATATCCTTTAGAGCACTTTCTTTTCCTCTCTTTTTTACAGTAGCAATTACACATTTTGGGTTTATTACTCCTACAGTTCTTATTATTTTTTACACTAGAGACACAATGTGATATTTATAAATATGATTCTTATTTCACTAATGAGGATAGTCTCAAGTTGTCTCCATTTCCCTATGAAGGCCTCAAGATCATCCTTTTTTGTAGCTGAGTAATATTCCATTGTGTAAAAATACCACATCTTTTTCATCCACTCTGCAGTTGATGCACATCTTGGTTGTTTCCAAGATTCAGCTATTACAAATTGTGCTGCTATGAACATGGGTGCACATATATCACTGTGATAATGAACTTTTCAGTTTTTCTGGGAAAATACCCAGGAGGGGAATAGCTGGATTGAATGGAGCTTCCAATCCTAGTCTTCTGAGAATTCTCCATATTGATTTCCATAGTGTGAACCCATCCCTTTTTGATTTTTTTTTTTAATTTTGAGACAGGATCTTGCTATGTGGCCATGTCAGGTGGGCATGAATTTGCTATCCTCTTGCCTCAGCCTCCCTGAGTGCTAGGATTAGAAGAATGCACCACCATACCTGGCTGAAGTTCTTGAATTTGGTTTGTAGTGTATTAGGTGCATTAGTTAATGAAATGTGTATCAACATGAATTGGAACTAGACATGAATTTTAACCAGTGGCCTATCACGAATTATAGTTAACAGCTGGTAACAGAAGCCTGGCAAAGGTAACTATCAATTTTATTCTCTTACAAAAGATATATCTAGAGGGTAGGCCACTCCTAATATAAAGGCATCAAGGAACCAGCCTGCTTCTGTGTTTGTATTTTGCTATATTTGGCAATTGACTTTTGTCTTTACTGTAGTTCCATGGTCCCAAAAGGACTGTGGAAACTCCAGCCATCATGTCTGTGGATAAGCAGAGGAAAAGAAAGGAGGGGGATTTAGCTCAGTGGCATAAGCACCTGCCTGGCAAGTGTGAGGTCATGAGTTCGATCCCCAGTAACAAAACAAAAAAGGAGTATTCCTCTTAGTTGAGTCAGGTTTTGTTGTTGTTGTTGTGTTTGTTTGTTTGTTCGTTTTGAGCCAACACTGTGTAATTCAGGATGCCCTTGAACTCATAGTGATCCTCCTGCTTCATCCTCCCAAATGCTGAGAGTGCGTGCCATGGCATCCAGCAGGTAGTTTCCTTTATAGAGCTTTCCTAGAAGCTTCTCCCTAATGACTTCTCATATGTTGACTAATGGTCAGCTCTAGAAACAGAAGGATTCAGTCTGTACATTAGTAAAGAAGGGGGAAATGGATACAGACCAGGCACCCATTTGTGTGAAATAAGAGTCACCTTGCCTTGATTCTGTATGGCTCTGGTAAGCTTCACAAAAGTATTAGGAGAGAATGACAGGCAGATCATATGTATGTGTGTGTGTGTGTTCCTCCAGCTTGATCACTTTGTGGTTGGTGGTTGACTGAATTGGCCATGATGGCAGCACTGACTTCGCTTTTTCCATGGAAAACTTGATTGCTGTAACCAAGACATCAGTGGGAAGGGGCCAGTTACTGCCTTGCCGCATGTTCTGCCTCTTTGCCTTTCATCCAAGTTTCTGGTTATGCAACAGGAATAAGTAATTTCAACTTGCCACTTCAGTGCATGGCTAGCTTTCTTAAACCTGAAGTGACCCTGCAATAAAGTCATTTTAATCAGTACCTGAAGTCCAGATTAATACTGATGTAGGTCTTGTTACTCCTATTGGAAGCTGAAAGTTAAAAGTACTGTTCAGTGAGCATTCATACATTCATAGTTATATCTAGATTCTATACTTAATATATTTGGTATATTTGACTTAACACATATATGTCCATTCTTCTCTCTACCCATCTTTTTTTTCTTTCTTTCTTTTTGAGACAGGGTCTCACTATGCACTCACTTCATAGCCCAGGCTGATTGCTCATTGCTTTTGCAACAATCCTCCTGCCTCAGCCTCCCAATGCTGGGATTACAGGTGTGCTCCACCACCACGCCTGGCCCCATCCCATTTTTTTTTCATGCTTTTTGAAGTAAGTAGTAGGCATCAGTATGCTTCAACACTAAACATCTCCTGGATTGATTTTGTATTAGGCGTGCTTCCACTGGGTATAGTGGCACATACCTATAATACCAGCAATCTTGGAGAAACTGAGGCAGTTTGAGAACAATTTAGGCAGCTTAGTGAGACTATCTCAAAACAACAACAAAGAAAAGAAAGAAGAAAGATTGTGTTCTGTTGTAAATGACAGAAACTCAAAGAATTTAAGTGAAAAAGGGAATGTATTGGCGTACTTGGCCGGAAGGACAGTGGGGAGTTAGGAAGAGCTCCAAGGAACTGGGGCCTCAGCATTGGAACCAAGACTATTACTGAGGTGGTTGCTTCTCTTAGTGCTGCCTTTCATTTCTGCATCTCACTCTTCGGCTGCCTTTTTTCCTGTGAGCATCCCTTTCTCAAGTGAGAGATGGTTTTTGTAGCTCCAAACTCCAGTCTTCCTATATCACAACCCTAGAGGCCATTCTCATCTAGCTCTAAAACAGATGTTCCTGGGAAGGACTTCAGGTGACCTACCTGGCTTGCCCCTGGGCGTGTTACTGAGGGCATGGAGTTGGTAAGCATACCGAGTGGAGTGTAGAGGCAGGCATAATCCTAGTACTTGACTAGTAAAGTAAAACTGCAAATGTAAAAGTCCTTTATAGAATAATAGTATAATAAAGTAACAGTATTACTTTATGCACAAGTAGGGTTGTCCCAGAAATGCAAGAACTGTTACTAGGAAATCTGTTAACAAAATTAAGAATAGCAGGTCACCCCAATATCTGTTTAAGACTTAACACTCATTCTTAAGACTTAAGACTTATTCTTCATTTAACCAGCCAGTATAATAAGAGCTTCCAGGTTCAGCTCTTACCTACTCAGTCGGCTTTTAACACAGCAAAATAGAGTGATCTTACTAAAATGTAAGTAATTTCATATAACTTTCCAAAGTATTCCACGTAAAAAGCTCAAATGGTCAGTTTAAGACCTTCGCACTCTGTTCTCTCCACATCCACACATACTTTTTTTTTTAACTTGCTATTAATTTCTCGCTATTCTCTTCCATCCACACAGGTCTCAGAGTCACTCCCTTTCAGCTCCTTTGCTCTTGCTGTGTATTTTAGATCTCACTTCAAGTTCTTTACTGACTTTTCTATTTTAATCTAATCTACCTTCCTCCTATGACTCATAACTTCCTATTTACCACCATGCAACAGATTTATTTTACTTATTGTTTTATCTCTCCTCCCTTTTACCCTTCTCATTAAAATGTAAGCTCTGAGATTTTTGTCCTAGAAATTTTTGTTCTTTCTTCCATTGCTAAATCTGTAGTGTTCTCCATTGCCAAGCACACAGTAGGTACTCAGTAACATCTTGAATTAATGATTTGGGATAAAGCTAAAAGAAAATTTAAGACAATAGACAAATATATGAATGCTAAAATTATAGTTTAGCAAATGTAAACTTTAAATAATGTAATGAACTGAGGATTACATTCAAAATGGTAACAAAAAAGGATAAAATATGTAAGAGTCAACCTACTAAGAATGTGTAAGACGTGTTTTATAAATGAAAATATAAAACTCGATGTAAGAGTGTTAAACAAGAGAGGAAGGAAAAGAGGGGTATATGTTCCAGATTCAATATGATTGTTTTGGGTTTTTTTTGAGGCAGGGTCTCAGTACAGACTGGCCTTGAGCTCACTGTATAGCCTAGGCTGACCTTTACACAGCGATGCTCCTGCACTCAAGCCTGCTGAGTGCTGGGATTATAAGCATGCACCACCATGCCCAGCCAGATTCAGTATGAGCTTATTAAAATGAGTGATCTTATTAAATACAGATTGTAATACAGATTCTCAGCAGAAATTTTTACAGAATTTATATTTCAACCTAAAGAGTAAAAAGCCATGAATCTGTTAAATAATGATAAGAGTTGCTTTATGAGCTCGAAAGATAATCTTTTATACTAGAAAGTTCAATAGCTAGTATACCTTAAAGCTCTGATTATTTTTTTTAATACAGTTATTTCTGGGAGAATGGATTTAAATAGCTTAAATAGAGAATCAAAAATTAGATTCAACTATATATAGCACATACTAAATTGCCATTCTATATCGGGATTAAAAGGCTTACTATGTGATATTGGAACAACAAAATACCATTAGAGCTGGATGTGGTGGCACATGTCTGTAATCCCAGCACTCAGAGGCTGAGGCAGGAGGGTCATTGTGAGTTCTAGGGCAGCCTGGGCTGCACAAAAAGACCCTGCCTCAAAAAAAAAAAAAAAAAAAAAGACCAACTGTGAAGCAAAACAAAAAATCCTGTGAAAATACAGTTAGAATCTTATTTCATAAAAGTGAAACAAAAGAAAACAAACAAAACATTCCAGGGCCAGTCATAGTGGTGCATGCCTTATGTTCTCAACACTCTGGAGGCTGAGGCAGGAGGAGGCCAGCCTGGGGTACATAGTGAGTTTAAGGCTAGCATAAACTGCATAGTGAAACCCTGTCTCAAAAATAAATAAATAAAATATAAAAAATAAAACATTCCAGAGGAATAAAGAGCTAAAAAAAAAAACTCACACATAAATGAATTACTGATATTTGCTTTGTTTACAGTACTTTCATATCACACTTTTATAAGATGGAAGATGGAAAGAACAGAGGTGGTTGTTTTGAATTCAAAAATATTGTACCTGCAGTTAATTTTACTGTCAGGACAGTATTGAGGTATAGCAAAAAGAAAAACTTCAGAGACAGGGTACCTAGTCACTCTGATTCTGCTAATTAACCTCATGCTTTACCTAGCCTTGTGATCTTGGATCTGTTCAGGTCTTGGTTTCTTCATTTTAGGTCCATTGTTTCCCAATTTGTAGTCTAAAATCAAAGAAAATCAGAAATAAGTTGTAGTATGAATGTAGCATATTAGATGTAAACTGCATTGTTGAGTTGCCCAAGTCTACATGTCTTCTAAAAGTGGAAATTTGTAGTCTTGGGCAATGACAGGCCTACCCAGGATGTGCCAGTCATGCTTAAGTAGACCTGGAAATACACCATTATTGTGGAAATTTGATGTGCGTTTGATAATTTCTGTTTTAAAAAATGACTTGCCGGATACACAGCAAGCTCATCATAGTTGTGACTTCTGGGCATGAGGAGCAATGAAGACTTCAGTTTCATACATGATATTCCTTTTTTCCTCAAAAAAGTACAGTAAATTAATATTTTACATATGTGGCTCCAGAAAGCACTAACACAGATAAAAAGCAAATATACCAAGGCACTCATAGTGGTGAACTGTGGGCACTGGAAATATGAGTAATTGCTAATTTCTTTATAAGTTTATCGGGGTTTTTAGGAATATTTTTTACTTAAAAGGTCAATAATTCAGTAAGTGACATTTTTCATGGTTCAATAACAAATAATAGGCTATGTTCTATATTAAATTTAGGAAGCAAAATGTGTAAAGAAAAGAAGAATAATTTTATCCATTTAGCAAGATAAGAAACACTAATTAGGATAATATATTACTCAGAAAAAGGAAGATCTTTCTACAATTTGTGTTTCTGTATTTTATTTGGCCAAGATACTGTATTTGTGCAAAAGAAACTGTGTTTCCAGTGTTGTCTTGGCTTTCTGCAGCAGTTGTAGGGGAGCTGTTAGTTTCCTGGTCACATGACCTATTCATTCTTTTGTTACTGGCTGCTTGTAGTTTGGAAACCAAAGAACTCTTGGTAACACTGGCAGTCAGTAAGCATACTGTGTAGATGGATTGGAAAATGGCCAAAGGACCAACTCCATGAAATCTTTCTAGTACAGAAAGGAGGGCAAGATCAATCTATTAAACATAAAAAAGAGGAGAGGTGCAGGCGATCATCTCCCAAGGAAAGAAATTTTCTTAATTTTCTTGCTTATCTTACTGTTTCTGTCCTGCTGCTTCTACAACCCTGTTTTCCCACATGACTCTTTCTTCCTAGCCCCAAATTTTATTGTGAACATGTTCAAGCCTATAGAAAAGGTGAAAAAATAGTACAGTGAATACTCATTAAACCCATCATATAGATTCAGTCATTTTTAGAATGTTGCTATGTGTTTTATCTTTTTTCTTTTCCTCATTCACTCTTCTATATGTTTACCTTTTTTAAGTAAATTGCAGACTTTGTGATACTTCATTCCTAAGTACTTATGCATCTGCTAAGAAAAAGTACACTTTACTATATAAACATGACATTATGTCACCTAAAAAAATTACAACAGATCCTCCATAGCATCAAATGCCCCAATTCGTATTCATTTTTCCCAGATGTCTAACAGATATTTCCCTATTTACATTTTTAACAAATCAAATGAAAGTCTCCCTTTCTGCTGATTTTGTATCATATAACACTGACTTATGTCAGATGTGATGGCATATACCTATAATCCCAGCACTTGGGAGGCTGAGGCAGGAGGATTGTTGTGAGTTCAAGGACAGCCACAAGTACATAGTCAGACCCTGTCCAAGACAGACAGACACACACACACACACACACACACACACAGGCTTTCTAAAATTCTAAATATTAAAAAATTGTTTTCAAGTTCACAAAAAATTTGCCATCTTAGCCATTTTTAAGTGTACATTTTTGTGTCACTAAGTACATTCTCATTGTTAGGATAAATTCCTCTTAGTCTCTCATAGACCACCATTCATTCACACAACTCTTCATCTTGTAAAACAAATAAAGGCTTTTTTTTTGTACTGGAGATTGAACTCACAACCTTGGACCTGCCAGGCAGGCACTTAAGCCACTGAACTAAATCCCCAGCCCCTCTATACTTACTAAGTGGTAACTCCACACTCCGTCTTCCCCCGACCCTTAGCAGCCACCATTCTGCTCTCTCCATGACATTTACTATTCTAGGTACAGTACACACAGAATGTGCCCTTCCGTGGCTGTCTTTTTTTTTTTTTAAAGGGGGTAAAATTAAACACAACAAAACAGAACAGAATGGGACATAAGAAAGCATAAATTTCAAAGCAAGACAGCCAGAGATCTTCACTATCTGTCATATTGTCTCTTGTTTTCTTCCAAATGGTTGTCCTTATCTTTGCATACGGGGAGCTCATACTAAATAACATAGCCAATCTTTTCACAAGCTGTGTAGTCCACTGGCTCCCACTTGCAAAGGGAGGGGGGGGTCACATTACAGGGTGACATGAGATGTTTGATTCTCAGGCACTGGCAGGCTCACAGCCACTCTCCAGAGAGGGGAGGAGCTCCCTGTTCTCCCCGCACCCAGGTCAACCACACGGTGCAGGTCCCAATGCACCAGGTCTCTCTCTTTCGGGCCGCCGAAAGTCTGCGTGGCTATCTTATTTAACTTAGTATCTTAAGATTTATCCACATTGTAGCATGTGTCAGAATTGCATTTTTAGGGATGAGTAATGTTCTTTCCCTGTATGTTCTACATTTTGTTAGCTATCAATATGGGTTTCTTCCCTTTTCTTGCTACAGTGAATAATACTGCTATGAACATGGGTACACAAATAGCCCTTTGAACCCTTGCTTTCAAATCTTTCAAGTTTACACTCAGAAGTGGAATTGCTATGTTATATAGTGATTCTTTGTTAATTTTTGAGCCACCATTACTCATTTTCCATGGCAGCTATACATTCCTATCAACAGTGCACAGGGGTTCTAGTTTCTCCCAGTCATTGATATTGCTATTTTCTGTTTTGTTTTGTTTTTATAGTAGCACATCTGAATGGTGTAAGGTGATGTTTCATTTTGGATTTGATTTGCTTTTCACTGTTGATTACTAATAATGAACTTTTTTTTTTGTATCTGGGATCAAACTCATGACCTCATATTTGCCAGGCAGGTGCTCATGCCACCGAGCTAAATCCCCAGCCCCATAATAGTAAAATCTTTTCATGTACTTATCAGCCATTCATTTTTCTTTTTTTTTGGAGAAATAATCTGGTCAAGAATTTTGCCTGGTCTTGTTTGTTTGCAGTTCTGGGGGTCAAACCTATGACCTTGAATATGCTAGGCAGGACCTCTACCACTAAGCTATATCCCTCACCTAACTTAGCCCATTTTTTAATCAGATTTGTTGTTGTTGTTTAGTTGTAGTAGTTCATTATATATTCTAGGTAATAACCCCTTATCAGATATATGCTTGTGAATACCTTTTCCCATTCTGCTTGTTGCCCTTGCACTCTATTATGTCCTTTAGTGAATAGAAGCTTTAAATTTTGTTAGTCTAATTTTTTTTTTTTTTTTTTTTTTTTTTTTTTTTTTTTTTTTTTTTTTTGTGCTGAGGATCGAACTCATGACCTTGTGTTTGCCAGGCAGGCACCTTTGTCCCTAAGTTAAATCCCCAGCTAATGTGTTTATTTTTACTTTTGTTCTCTGTGCTTTTGCAGTAATATGCAAAAAAAAAATCATTATCAAATCCGATGTCAAAATAATTCTTATGTTCCTTACATTTTTTTTTTTTTTTTTGAGATAGTGTCTCATCATATAGATCACACTGGGTTTAAACTCTGTAGCTCAGGTTGCCCTAAAACTTAAGGCAATCTTCCTGCCTTAACCTGCTGAGTGCTGGTAGTATAGGCATGTACCACATACCCAGTTTATGGTTTCTTTTATATGAGAAACCCAAAGTATAAATAATTTAAAGAACAAAATTAAAGATAGATTAGAGGAATCAGGAAGACAGATAGGAAGGGAATCTAGGGATAGAGAAGAAAAGAGAGGGAAGAAAAAATAAAAATGACTAAGATGTGATTTTCCCAGCTCTTCATGAGGAATGTAATCATGATATATCACAAACATGTACTAATAAATAAATAAATAGAAAGTCTTTTATAGCAAAAGTTTAAATTTTTGGTGAACTTGGTAGGCCTGGAGGCACCTGCCTGTAATCTCAGCTGTTCTTGGAAGGCTCAGCATAAAGATTGTAGGTTCAGGGCCAGAGTGGACAGTTTAATGAGAGCTTGTCTCTAAATAAAATGAAGTAAACTGAAAATGTAGCTCAGTTCCCTCTAAGTTCAATTGCCAGTGCCACCATATTTTTTGTTTGTTTGGTACCAGGGATCAAATCCATGACCTCGTGCTTGCCAAGCAGGCACTTGTGCCACTGAGCTAAACCCTCAGTCCCTATATTTTTTAATAGAGATCTGTTTTTTAAAATAGATCGTACATTTTGGTGTCAAGTCCAAGAACTTTTCACCAAATGTCCCGAATATTTTCTCCTATGTTTTTCTAAAAGTCTTATACTTTTACATTTTGATTTAAATTTATGATCTATTTTGAGTTAATTTTTATATAAGGCTGAGGTTCATGTTTTTGACTCACACCATAATTGAAAACATTATCCTCCCTCCACTGAATTGCTTTTACATTTCTTTTAAAAAATTATTTGGTAAAAAAAAAATTATTTGGGTCTATTTGTGTGGGCCTATTTCTAGCTGCATTTCTATATGAGTGCTTCATGCTAACCGCTTGTGGCCTGGAGCACCCTTGTGCTCTGTTCTGTTCTGTTGATCTATGTGTCTTTCAGACAGTACTATTCATTCTTTATTACTTTCTCTTGAGTGGAGTGATTTTTTTTTTAAAGTATATTAGTTCCTTTGCCTTCCATACAAATTTTAGAATGGTCTTCTCTACCTCTACAAAAGCTCTCACATTTTGATATAAATTGTGTTAAACTTGTATATCAATTAGAGCACTGATATACTCTACTGTGCTGGGTCTTCTGTAAACATGGTATGTCTCTGCATCTTAAATTTCTTTCATTGGTGTTTTATAATTTTTACCATGTACATTCCATGAATGTTTTATTAGATTTATACCTAAGTATATATTTTATGTTTGGAGAGTTGAGTTTTTAAAAAAAATTTTTGAGACAGGTCTTACTATATAGTTCAGGCTAGCCTCGAACTTGTGGCAATCCTCTTGCCTTAGCCTCCTGAGTGTTGGGATTGCAGGAGTGCACTGCCATACTCGGCTAAAGAGGTTATAAGTGGCATTATATTTTTAATTTTGGTTTCTGTTGAACCCAAGACCTCACACATACTAGGCAAATGATCTACCACTAAGTTACATCCCCAGCCCTACAATTTTCTTTTAGATTCCTTAAGATTCCCCACATAGACTGTCATTTACAAGCAGCTTGCATCCATAAATAGAAACAGTTTTATTTTTTCCTTTTCAGTCTGTATGTCTTTCATTTCCTTCTCTTACCACATTCTGTTGGCCAGAACTAGTATGATGTTAAATAATAAAAGTGATGAGAGCAGACATCCTTCTTTGTTCTTCATCTTAGAAGAAAAACAGTGTCTTTCATTATTAATCTGTAATTCCAACTTACACTCAGAAGATGTTTTAGATTTTTAAAAAATAAAATAGAAGAAAGCAGTCTATTTCTAGTTTTCTGAGTGTCTTGATTGTGAATAGGTATCGAATTTTGTTGAATGAATTTTCTGCATGAATTGTATGATTGTGTGATGAAGCATTACATTGAGGAATGAATAATGAACCAGGCCTGGGTATTCCTGGGATAACCACCACAAGATCATGGTGTATGATTCTTTCTGTACACCTAAATCTATTTGATAATATGTTAAGGAATTTATACTTACATTCATAGTGAATATTAATTTTTAGGTGGGTTTTTTTTAATGCTTTTGTCTAGTTTTGGTATTTTTTGGAACATTTTGAAAGTCTTGATGGGTGGCCCTGAAGCAAGGCCAGCAGATCGCTGTAGCTGCTGGTTTCAAACAGGAGCCTAAAGAGAACTCTTTCTGTGGTCTGTTGGCCACTTCAGAACTTTGGAAATGGAATGGTCAATTCATCAGAAAGAAATAGCAGGTGAGTATGGTGGACTTTGGGGGGCCTGCAGGGGAGAGACCCTGGTGCCTCGGGACCTGCACTGTGCAGTTGACTTGGGGTGCCAGGAGAACAAGGAGTTCCTCCCCTCTCTGGGGGGTGGCTGAGAGTGTGGCAGACTTTCAGCAGCCTGAAGGAGAGAGACCCTGGCGCATTGGGACCTACACTGTGCGGTTGACTCGGGGTGCCAGGAGAACAAGGAACTCCTCCCCTCTCTGGGAGCAGCTGAGAGTGTGGCAGACTTTCGGCGGCCCGAAGGAGAGAGACCCTGGCACATAGGGACCTGCACTGTGTGGTTGACTCGGGGTGCCAGGAGAACAAGGAAATCCCCCCCTCTCTGGGGGCAGCT
>PVJX010012877.1:0-48923 GCA_004027295.1 Dolichotis patagonum | reverse complement strand
CAAAAAAAAAAAAAAAACGAACAGCCAAAAACACTAGCAGTGAAAATAAGTAGAACCATGTATCAAAAAAGCATAAAACACGGGCTTTAAAAGTAGGCCTCAACTGCCTGGAATCCTCTTCACCTGGAGATGTGAATGGCTGCGTCCTGGGAGTGCATTTGGTTTAGCCTCCTTGGTCAGCTCGCCAGAAGGGGCTTCTGTGGGCACCTGTTTGAGACCCTACACTATCACGTTTACCCCACCTGTCATGCCCCACCCCTGATCTTTCCTTCATTATGTTTGTTACTGCCTCATTCTATATTTTACTCAATCGTTTACCATCACTCAATCAGCACAGCAGATATTTCATGTTTTATTTACTACCATATTCCCCCTGCTCACAGTATACAGTAGACATTGGATCAATGTTTATTAAATGAAGAAAAGAAGAAAAGGATGTGTGCAAACCCTTAAGCCATGAGTGAAACACCTCGTAAACTCGTCAGTTACAGGCTTTCCATACCAACAATAACTTGGAGAGAAAAAAAAATACCTCTGTGTACTTGCTGAGAGCTAAGAATTGTTTTCTTAAGGGAAGTGTCTATAGATGCACAAGTAAGATTGGCCTGCAATGTTATAGGATCAACCACTAGAAGCCCTGGGTTAAGAAAACCTGTCTTATGTGTTTACCAATCCACTTACTGATTTAATATTGAAGAAAGAGGCCTTTAAATTTCAATCATAAATAATCTCTGATTCTTCAGAAATTTTTCTGAAGATGAGAGCCATTTTCTCTCCTTGTTTCAAAATAATTGACAAGACAATAGGGCATCTCTACTCTCTATCAGGGTAGACACCACGTGCGATTTTAAAACCAGCATGGAAATAGCAGTAAAATACCTAGAGTATTCAACTGCTTTCTGTTGCCTGATAATTATGATTCCTGGAGGAATCACTCCACTCCACACTCTAAGACGAAAAAAGTGGTAAACTAAAACTAGAAAACTGAAAAAATAATTCTGTGTTTCTTGATAACTTGTTATTTGCCTGATGCCTGCTAACTATTTTGCATGCATCATCTTGTCTCTGCAAGAACTCTAGAAGATTATCACCAGCTGCCTGAAAACTAACAGTGTTTAGTCCTGTGTGAGTTACAGCCTGATGACTGCATTATTTGAGTGTTACCATCCAACCTGTAGAGCTCTTTTAGCTTTGAAAACTATTCTTCTATGCACCATCCTATTGCCTTTCCACTTCATAATCTCTCTATGACAAAGGAACCTTAGGTTAAAAGTTTGATTTGAAAGCAAAAATACTGGTCAGTGAATTAATTCATTTTCAATCATTTCACAAATATTTAAGGAGCTCTTATATACAAATTTCTCCATCTTGTTATCAAATACATGCCTTATTTTTGAAGTACTTTGAGGATTAGAAAAAAAGTGTGCTTAGGAAACATGCTTGGCTTAATCGCTCGGCAAACTTACATATTATTTGTCTGAAAATTCATCAAAAATAAAACTATAGATATTTATAATAGCTGTTGATTCCTAAAGAATTCCTTAATGGCCACATGAAAATGATAAAGACTATCATTTCCTAATTATTCTAAGAATTGAGTATGCTGAAACTTACAAGTTGCTGGTTAGACGGGGAGCTTGCCTGCTGTGATTGGGGCGTGGTGCCACACATTTTGAAATGAGATGGGCTCTTAGAGACCACCTGCTCCTCCTGAACGTGCAGCAGATACAGAAAAAGCACATACAAAAAATAGACTGTGCGGAATTGTGCCCCTGCAGATCAGGAATCAGCATTTAGCACTGGTAAAGAATAAATGCTCAAAAAATGTAAGTTTCCTTGATTAGCATCTAAATTTGGTTGTTTTATTACATATATGATAAGTTACATTGGAGACAGTTTTGCTCTTTTTTAAAAGTAGCTGCACTATGACTTTTATTTTTCTAACAAAAACAGCAAAAATGAGCTTACAGGTACCAGCTCTTGACTTCAGGGTCTGAGTTCAGCTAAGCTGACGGTTACCTTCTCACCTGCAATTACTTCCATTTAACCTAAAACAGTACTTCTCAATATTTTTTTGACTCTTCTATTTTAAAGAGAAAAAACTAAAACTAGCAATAAAACAAAGTTTCAAAACATGCTAGTAGGACCATAACAATAACTAGTACATTGTGTATTATTTACATAGTAGATATTCAGAGCACAAGATTTAGGCATCAAATATGTCTTTAAAACCCTGACACTGTGACTCTAGCTCACTTTTAATCATTCCTAGCATATATTTCTAGCTTTCTTCCTGTGAGTCTGTGATTGAGTAAGATTGTCATCCCAGCTCCCACAAGGTAGACTCTGAGGGGTGGATTTGTCAAGTGGTTTGTTTAAGGTCAAAATCAAGATGAGGCAAAACTCTACACAGTATGGATTCCTTTGGCTATGTTGAAACAAATGTAAAGGTGATGTTGGTGCAAATTTAAGGTTAAGTGTCAATTTGATCAAGATGTTACACTGTTGTGTAGCTAGTAATATTGAAATGGGTTCCTCCTACATATAACAGTAGAGTAATAAATATCAACTGATTGAAAGACTAAATGAATGAAATCTAACTGGTTATATATTATTAATGTTATGGCAAAATATTTCTTTCATAGAATTCAAATGATCAGGAGTAGGAAGAATATAAATAATTTCTTGACACTAAGGAACTTTTGCTTAATTCAATAATTTAATTAATGTACTCTCCTTCATTGTTCTTAATCTATTCCTTTTAATTACTAGCAGTATTACAATTTTACCAAAGCTGGTGGTAAAGATATTCTGTTGGTACAATGACATATGTGCATATTATAACATGCACAATATCTTGGAAATTCAGATTTCTTAATTTTTCTCTTAGCTGCCTAAATTCTGTAATATACACAAAGTGCAACTGAGCAATGTGGTTACGTATCAGAATCTGAATCCCTTATATTTCCATCTACTTATAATTTGTGATAGTAATATGATTAGCAATTCAAATGAAGACTATAAAAATAACTGCAAGATAGAAATCTCTTAGAACATATTGTTATTCTGCATCATGAACTTTGGAAATATTGGACCAATTATTTTAAATTACTATGAGTGAATTCACCCTCATTACAAATTAGGTAATTCATTATTCTGAAATGAGGCATAGTGAATAATTCAATTTGAAAACATCCCTAATTGAATCAGAAATATCTTTCCTTGAACTCAGAAACCATATTGCTAACATCGGGTGCATGTTATGGAAACAATGTCCACATTCTAGGCCCTTTCAAAAAGACAGCCTTTTGTGTGTGACATGATCAAGATTTTAATATAGCAAAATGATACAGAAGTAAAACATTCGAGAATTTGGTTCTATACCACAGTCATTGGCAAGAAGGTATAAATCTTCCTCCAATTTGTTTTCTCTTCTAGAATGGAAGGTATACTTTTCTTTCTGCCTTTGGCCAGAAACGATTGATTACATTTTTACTGTGTTTGTTATTTTAACTCTTTTACCTATTAGTAAATCACTATCTTCTACTTTCCAATTATATTAGGAAAAAAATGTAAATTAGACATCAGCCTCAGTGTTACATAGTAATAATATCAGCTCACATTTGGGTTATATTGTCTAGTAGTTTCAATTTTTTATGTTACACATCACAAAAACTCTGGAAATACTTTTGTTATCTTCATTTTATAAAGATGAGGCTGAAACCAGAAACATGTAGTTTATAAGTGACACAGCTAATATTCACACTGAATCTGCTAATCAGTTGTGTTCTTTTTCTAGGACAGAACAGATCCCATGATAAAACACATGGTTTATTTAATTCAGTGGGCCAACACAATTACTTAACTTTAACTGCTTTTATCTATAAGGTCTCAGAAGTGACAGCTTTAACAGTAAAGCACTGAATTGGTCTCTTCCATGGAGAAAAAATGTACTTTATTTGAGAATTAAAAATTATTCTCTGGAATTGCTATTTTTCCTGCTTCAAAATATTAAAATAGTTTAGCCAATATCACAATATATATTGACTGACACATTAAAATCTTTCCCACTATAATTCTAACTTTAGCTTCAGTAACGAACCATACTGTCTCACAGTCAGGAAACTTTACTTTAGAATTGTTGTCTTAGTTTCTTTCTTGTTACTGAGACACAATCACTGACACCCACAGCTGTAAGGAGGAGACATTTGTTTCGACTCACAGTGTGTAGAGGTTTCAGTCTATAGTGTGCTGGCTCCAAGGCAGAGCAGCATGGCAAAGATGCCACGACAGGGAAGAAAAAACTCACAGCACAGCAGGTAGAGTGAGGGTGATCAAGGGCAGAGGGAAGGAGATGCATGTGTCCAGGCCAGGCCCCACTCCCTTAGATGGGGCTTTACCTCTCAGCATCACGTTTAGTAATAAAGACTTCCATCATCCAGCCACCTGTCTAAAGCCATACTATGAGTGCTAGAGGCTTTAAGGGAAACATCTAGATATAACCCCTGGCTTCCAAAAGACTCATGTACTTCCCTTTATGCAAGCTGCATTTAGTCCATCTTCATGAATTGCCGAGGTCTTAATAGTTTCAGCATTGTGAAAAGTTCAAACCCAAAGTCTCCTCTGAGATTTAAGGCAAACTGTTAGCTATGAGCCCCTGTAAAAATCCAAAGAAAGTTAAACACTGCCCACATATAAAGGGGCAATGTAAACATTCCCATTCCAAAAGGGAAACAGGGGTAGAAAGCAATGAGACCAAAGGAAGACTGAAACCTTGCAGGACCAAAATTAAATCTCACAGTTCTATGTCCAGCACACTGGGCAAATTTTGTTGAAATACGAACTCCCAAGGGCTGGAGTGGCCCCACCTGTAGCCCACATGGCCTCTCTTGAGTCATCTTCACTCACCACTCTTTGCAGTTTTTCTCAACTATTCTACATTGATGGCTTTCCAAATCTTGGGGTCTCCACCACACTTTCAACTTCATTCTCAGAATTTCACACACTTCCCCTCTAAGAAGAACACTGCCTGGCCTCTCAGGCTGTCTTCCAAAATCTGAGTGGAAATCTCCCTGACCTCACAACTCTTACATGTTTCATGCACATAAAACCAGTACCATGTGGGTGATGACAAGGTCTGCTACCAGTAGAAGCAGCAGCTGAGCACTTTGTATCTTGCTGGTGATTGCACAATTCCTGCATGGCTGAGCATGGTGAACTGAATCCTAGGGAATCAATTCTCATTGCCTAGGTGGCTGTTATTCTGAAAGGAGTTGTCCCGTCCCTGGGCTCTGCTCTCAAAGCTAAGTGTCTCACTTTTCCACTTGCCAGTCTGGAAATAGTGGGGTTGGTCAGCTTTCTCCTGTTCCCTCAAGGCATTCCTCTTACAGTCTAGATACAAAGTGCTTGACTTTTCTTATGCTAATCTTTTTAGCAGGGAGGCATTCCTCTGCCACTACTTTGCAGGCTCCAACTTTTCTAAAGCTTGCTTTCTGACCAAAATGAAAGCCTTTTAAATCATTCAGTTGTATCTTCTGCCCTTGATTCTCAAGGTAGAGTTGGCTAAAATCTCCCAACAGTACCCATGTCACTGCCTAAACATTAGATTGCCTTGAAATTTCCTCTGCCAGCTGAGTTTTTCAGCCACCCTTCATCTCGGTCTCAGCAAAATCTCAGGGCGGGAGCAAAAGGTAGACTAATTTTCTGCCAGAACCTAACATATACAGCCTGAAATCCAACTGCCGATGGAGTCATAGTTCTCAACAGAAACTTCCTGAGCCCCTTCTTAATATTTTGCCTTTCTGTCAGCATTCTGGTTTCCTGAGCTTCAAAGACAATCTCTCAGCAAGCTTGGCTTAAGCTTGGGTTAAGCTTCTGAAATACAGCAAAGACCCCATTTTTTGGTGCCAAAATGTGCTCAGTTTTATTTCATCTCTGAGACTCAAAATCCAACATCTGCCAATTAAAAAAGAAAAGGTTTATTTTGACTGACAGTTTGTAGAGGTTTCAGAGAATGGCTGGGTACCTCCAAGACAGAGAACGATGGAAGAGAAGCCCTGGCAGGGAAGAAAGAGCTCATGGCATGGTAGGCAGGAAGCAAAAAAGTTCAAGGGAGAAAGGAGGGGGATAGATCCCTCTAGGCCATGTCCCCAGTGATCATCTTCTTGGACCAAGTTTCACTCCTAACATCACCTTTAGCTATAAACTCATCAGTAGACCAATCAACTAATAAGTACCATGCCCTCATGATCTCATTGCCTCTCCAAAGTCCCACCCATGAGTATATTAGGCCTTGGGCAACATCCATGTATAAATTAGGATATATGAAAAAAATGAATTTTTAAAGATTATATGGCCCAGGTCTTTAGCAGATAGTGAAATATGTATCACATACTCACATAAATGGTTCCCAGGTCCCACTGAAAGATTCTAAAGGAAGATATTCACTTGGCCATATTTTCCAAAGAAAAATAAACCTTTGTAGATATGCACTGCTTCCAATTATTGGAAAAATTCTGAATATACATCTTTACTTTCCCTAGTTAAAATATAGTTTTAAAAGCACATTTTAAAGCATATTTTAAAAACTGTTTCTTTTATAAATTAAAATATAAATTGTTTTTTAATTTGAAAAATGATTGCTTGTAAGGATATGTTTTCTTGTCACAGAATCAAGTTAGTAAAGTCATTACAACATATGTGTTAATATAGGTCAAATTAATAATGGTCATTAATTTTCCTTTTACATTGTCATTCACCTGTGTCAGAGTTTATGTACGACGTGAGTAAATGAACTGACCCTGAAGGCCTAAGGATCCGGTGTTGGCTTGAATGTTTTGCTATTAGAATTTTCTACATGGCAGAATATGTGATGTATATAATCTTACATCTCGTGAGGTTTATTCTTATGACAAACAGAGGTTTCCATAAGCTTGACTAAAGAATGATTTTACTGGGAGGAAAACATGACACCAGTATCCAAATGCTTTGAGAAAGTGTAGTCAAGGTGTGGACAACTCTGTCTTAGTTGTCTTCCACCCAACATCAGTCTCATTCACTGCTACTAAACATGAACTTAATGGAATTGATTATCTTGTGTGCTAAACTGTTTTCTCTGTAAATAGTATTCCATAGAGGAAAAACGTTGTTTGACATAACCCCAGCTTCCAAATCTGCATGATTTCCTTTCCTAAAAATAAGCTTTTTAAAGTTGATATTAAAAAAAAAAAAAAAAAAAAAAACCTAGATTTGAACTCCAGGGAACTTTAGGCAGATTCTAAACCCACCTGCCTGATTTCCACTCACGCTTGCCCATGCTCTTTTGCTTTTCCTCCTTCAAGAGACTCCTAAATTGTTTGAGACCTCAAAGATGCCATTTCTAAACCATCTTTTCTACTCTATCTACACAGTCTGTTTAGAAGGTTTAATCCCGTCCCAAAGTTTCAAAAACACGATGTGGGATAATGACACTAAAGCTTGTGCTTGCAGCTTGAACGTCTCTGCTCAATCTAAACCATTTTTCCTTTCCTTGACCTAGCACAGAGACAACCATCCCAGGCCCCTTAGCTTGATTTGCTCTGGGCCAACTCAAACTCTGCTGTGATTATACCCTTCACAGTTATAATATTAGTACTTACCTCCAGTTAAAGTTGAGAGATTGAAATTAACTATTGCACCATAAAGGCTTAAAACAGTGTTTAATGCAGAGTCATCACCCATCAATACCAGCTAAAATACTGACTTGACATCTTCACTTGGCTGTCTAACACTCATCTGTGTTGAACATGGGAAAAGCAGGATGACCGCTTTCTACCTCAAAGGCTCAGGCTTTAAGCCAGTATCCCAGTCAAACAGACAGAATCAACCTTGAATTATCTTCCTTCCTTCCAATGATCCATGAAATTCAGGCAGAAGTAAGTTCTGTCCACCTCACCTACAAATATCTCCTGATATTTTTGACTTCTCAAACCCTTGGCCAGAGAAGATTGATGTTGTTCTCCCACAAACCCAGCTCAAGTAATCATTGTGTCCCAGTATCCTCAATGACCTCCCACCTCCCTCCTGCCTGCACAGTCTAGCCTCTGTGCAGAGTGATCCAAGCATTAATCAGATCAAGACATTCTGCCTGCTTCGACCAGCCCAGCTGCTTCCCATTGCAACCAGCATGAAATTCTGCCAAGGGCTCACACATCCGGTCTGGACTCAGATTCCTGACCTCTTTTCCCTCTACTCTTCTGCCCTTTTTACTCTGTCACAGTGACTCTTGCCTTATCCTGTCCTTGTGACACACCAGCCTCACTTCAATCCCATGGACTCCTCACTCACTGCACCCACTGCTCCCCTGATGCCTGTGCAGGGCTAAATCCTTCTGGAGACTCAGGGGGCGGCTGAAATGCCATGTCCATGTGAACTGCTTCCCTGACCAGCCTGGCTAATGCTGCCTCCCACGCCCTCTCCAAGCTGCCCTCAGTCTCCACTGGTCATATTGTGTCTCCTTCCAGGCATACATCTGAATATAACATTAACTGGATTTGTTTCCTATCAGTAAATCTCTCTTACTGGAAAGTTAGCTTTGTGAGAGGATGGACCTTTCAGGTTTCTCTTCAAAGTCTGTATTTCCAGGACTTCAATAGTTTCCTGGATCACAGAAAAGACATTTGAGGGGTCAGGGGCTTAGCTCAGTGGCACAGTGCATGCCTGGCACGCATGAGGTCCTGAGTTCGATTTCCAATGCCCAATAAAATAAAAAAGAGAGACAGAGAGAGAAAAGAGACTCAAAAACTATTCTGTGTCTGACACCCCTGCGCTTGCTGCAATCTTACAATGAGTTTTCCGCCTTCCTGTGAAGTTTGATAACAAGTTTCTGACCAATCAGTGTTTGGTAGAGAAGGAAAATGAGTCATTTGAGCCATTTAGGGACTCTCCTTTAGTTAGAGAAACTGTGAATTGTATTTCATATATTCTGATAAAGCTATGTTTCCAGAGAGGCACGAGACAGTGTGTAGGAACAAGTAGGAAAGACATTTTACAACAGCTTGAAGTCCTGCCTTGGCGTAATTTGAGTTTTCTTAGAACATTTTCATTCCACATTGTAAAGTGAAATGTATAACATTCATAGGACAACAATATTTTGAAAGAATTTATGCACACATATAAGAGACAATCAAACAATATTTTTTTAGTTTTAGAGTGATAAATACCATAATATTCTACCTTAAGAATTGCATTTGGAGCGTTACCTTCCTAAAATCACAGTGCTACAGACATTCCACCAAGGTGACATCATCCCTTCCTTCACCTGTCAGGAGGATGAATAGACTGAACTTTTTTAAACTTCTGGACAGAAAATTCCAACATCTCACAATCATTGCTAAGCATCCATTTCAGCAAAGACTGTGAAATGCAGAATACGTTCTATTTAAATTTATTGCTCAAAATAAACTGTCTTAACTCTCTAAAATGTCAACTAAGCCAGTTTCGTTAATGGATCAATCAAACAACTCATAATTCTCAGACAAAAGTTGGATCCAAAAAATCAGCCTGTACTATATTTCTACAGTTTCTAGCAGCTTCCTGACTAGGGTGCATATTGTTGGCTCTTTCTCTTATCTTTATGGACACTTCTTAAAGCTAAATAATGGAAGAACAGCCCTAATGATTTGATGCTGTAGGCAATGAGAGAACAAAGCTCTTTAAAAGAAAGATTTCATTGTGCTCACTGAGTGTTTATATGCTCAGGCAGGAAAATACATTAATCCACTTTACAATACTTCTCAGAAACAGTTGAAATAAACTTTTTCTAAAAGTAGCATTAAAGAAAAAATGCAATTGACATTCCATTTCCATAATATTCTGTTCAATTAAGATTTTATTATGTGTGATTTAGAAGTTATTAAAAATGCTTAAGTTAACTCATCAGTTTAAGGGAAAAGTGTTATTTTTATGGAAGCTGAACTCAATATAACATGGCTTGAGTCTTCATGCTCAGAAGTTATACACACAATCCTGTGGTCACATTCTCAGCGTGTGACGTCAAGAAACAGATTAGCAAAGAGTAAGCCAGAGAACCGCAGATAATATTAAAGCCACTTAGGACGAGGAGGAACAGCTTAGTGCCAATATCAATAGCTACACTTTTTGGTATGAAGAAATATTTGTGCTTCTGAAATCTTAGAGTTTTCAAAACTTAAATTACAATTTTAAACAAAAAATGAAAAATTTTCAGTTTCAGTATTTATGTAAATGAAGTCTTGATTTTGGTGGTTCTCTTTCTGTTTCTCTCTGGGTTTTAGAATACTTGATGGCTCCTTTTAAGGTTTCTATCTGCAGTACTTCTTAAGTAGAAGATAGAGATCTGGAAGATTATCTTGATGCTAGAACATATACATTAGCACAGGTGGAGCACAGGTTCAGCCGTCAGTACTAGCACTCTAAATAAAAAGAGAGATTTTTAACTCGGAGACATTATATACTAACGTAGATGTAGTGATTTTTCCTTTTCCCAATCTTCAACAGCAAAGCTAATTTAACAAATAGGTAGCCTCATAATGACCAGCCCCTCTGCCTGTAAGTTTTTTATTCTCAGCCCTCTTTGGATAGTTGTTTTTTGCCAGGACAAATTTATTAAAATGCTATTAGTCTTGAAATCCCTTCTTCACGCACTTAGGCCGTGGCTTCACAACCTTGGATCTCTGCATGAAAGAATCCTACAAATTGGAGTGGCCACTCTGAAGAATGTCACAATTTCTGCTATCAATATTTTCTTCACACAAGCTAAGCTGACCGGTGTCTGTATTAGTTACTTTTCCACCCCCAGGAAAAAATACCTGACACAGGCACCTTAAAGGAGGAGAAGTTTATTTGGGCTCATGGTCTGAGAGTTTGCATTGTATGGTGGCCTGGCTGCAAAGCAGAAATGTTAGGTGGGAGAGCTTAAAAAAAGCAAATTGCTCAATCCTGGGTAGCAAGGAAGCAGAGAGAGAGAAAGCGGCCAGAAAGACACAAGGTGTATCCTTCCAGGTCACGCCCACAGTGAGCCACCTTCTTCAGCCAGGCCCCACCCACTCACAGCATGTTCAGCTATGAACTTATCAGTGAATTAGTCCACTGGTGACTTTAGTCACACCTGTTCCAATCACATTCCAACAGCTCCTCTCCTAAACACATGAGACATTTAGGGTATAGTTGTTTTTGTTGTTTTGTTTTGTTATTGTTTTGTTTTGTTTTATCAAAACCTCACAGTGTCCTTTCTTAAGGCCTCCATTTCACTGTTGAGAGAAAGATTTACCTTTGTGGCAATAACTAATCATTTTTGTTTTAAAAAAAAAGTACATATGAGAATTCGGATCCTCCCACAGAAGTAACTGCCACATGAGTGATTTTCTTTTGTTGTAGTTTAAGCTAAGAACATAGCACACCTTCACCTTCACGAAGACAGGATGCAGGGTGCCAGAGGTGTTGCCCTGATCATGGAGTATGACAAGTCCCCCGCACTACTGTGACACCAAGCATCATATCCATGGAGAGGAGTCTTCAATAAAAAAAAAAAAAAAAAAACCAAGGTGTCCACTTTTGCTTACCAAATAACAAAAATTAAATTAAAAGTTTAAGCTTGTTTACAAACCATCCATCCATACAATTTCACTGTATAACTAATGTGAGAACTGTTTACTAAATACCTAGAGTAACAGAAGCCAGGAAACCACCAAATCTCAGGGCTCAGAGAAACCTGACTCCAAGCAAATCATCAGGCAGTGAGGGAGTGCATTTTTCTTCTGTTACAGACATGCTTGATTTTAAGTCTTTTTGGATATATTCTTTATCTTCACTTTTTTTCATACATTTCCATTTGGATTAATTTATCCTAATTTCAAGTGTCTATACATTTTCCAAAGGAAGAAAACTTATCTGTGAGGTTGAACGCTTTCCAGATTCCAGACCCTCCTCATGCAAAGAGCAGCATTTGGAATCGCTGAGTTCAGCTTGTCATGCCACAGAGAGAAGGAAAGCTAACCAAGCAAACAAGGCACAAATAAAAAGGAATGTAGTGACGAAAGACAGGTGTATGTAATCCTAATCCCTGACTAGACAGTCATGTCATACCCTATTTCAAATGTGTTCTCTTACAGCTGTGATTTCAGGCTTCAAAACATGAAACGGAGAATACCACAGCCACACCACAGGAAGGCGTCTCATTAGCAAAACAGATGTGGAGGGAGGCAGCGGGCAACTGGTTTGAATGTTTTGACCCATGTAATTTCCTATAATTAATATTTACTCCAAGCTCACAGAACGTAAAACACTCTACTAAAAGGCATAGATTCAGCAAACTTGCTACCTTTCTCAGTGAGATAGACTCATGCTTAGTAAAAAGTTCATCAGTATTGAATTCAATATTTAATAATGAATCTAAAATATGTTTACATAGTCTACTAATGTTCCACCACTGTCAGATTTTTCTGGGTTTCTTTGGTATCAGATGAGTCCATCAGTCAAAAGCAAAAGGCAGCCTTGTTTTCAGACATTAGACAACAAATCAATATTCCTTTCTCGATTTTGACTACAAATAAAGTCTAATTATTAAATGTGGATTTCACAGGCCTGGAATATATCTATCAGTAAGTATAACTTACTAAATAAGACATACTACACTGAGGTAGGACAAAAAAGAAAGAAAACACATGTTTTAGTTGGAGAAACAAGACATGCCAAAGTCTTGTTTTACAGTCTTATCAGAAGTCTCATATATTCACATATATGAATACAGCAAAATAGCTTTAAATAATGGTAACATATTGATTAATTATAGTAGCAGTGAAAGTAATTCCCAATTATAGAGCACATGATTTTTTGACTCCAAAAATACTTCTATTTCTAGAAGTCTTTTCTTTCTTCCTAGGTCTCTTGAACCATAATTTTGATGAGAAAAACCTAAATATGAATAGAAGTTACCACACATACAAGATAACAACTGGGTTTGGGCCAGTCTGGGAATAACTGGGATTCCATTTATCCCGCAAAGTGGAGTCAACAACAGATTGTGTCCTGGTAACTTTTAGGACACAGCTCCTACTCTGAGCAACTCATTCATCAGTGCAGGGGTCTGCACTGATATTATCATTTTTCTGATGATGTATGTCTTGACATGAAAAAAATAGGCATCTTTATGAGACTAGCAGACATCCATAAAACTGGACAGTAATGCCTGAGAAATCAGTCTGCAGAACGGGCATGAGGAAATGGTGTTTACTTGTTTGTCTCCTCATTTAAGATCGTCATGAACCACTCCAGGCCAGAAATGGGTTCATGTTTTTTCCCGGGCTGAGTTGTCTCTGTGTAATATCTGTTACCCAGAGAATGAACTGGATGGATTCGTGTCTTTCTGCATCTATGGTTCAGGGAATAAATATCTTTGCTTTCTCTTCAGCACCTCTCCCACTTACTCTAATCGGACTTCCTATTTCTGCCAAGTTTCCATATCAACTGTGGCAGAATTTTCAGCAGTTTATACATTGCTCAGTCAGATTATCACATCTTCATGCTCATCCTGCTTGACCTCAGATCACTCCAATCTTTTGACTGCTGATTTCACTTCAAAACAAAACAAAACAATAAGTCCTTTTTTTCAGCTTCTATAGCACCATGCTGTTCTGTCTTGTCTGTCTTCTCTGGCTGGTCTCTGTCAGTTTACATACTTACTGCCTCCTTGCCGAGTTGGCTGTTAAATTTCGAGACCAGCCTCAGGGCCACCCTTTTCCCTGTCACATTCTCAGACTGTACCTATTAGTTCCTTACCTTCAGGTCCACTAAGGTTATATTTCTCTTCTGCCTTCCAGATGCCGGTGATTTAAAATTCCCACAGCTTCTCTGGTTGAACTTTCGTGAAACCAAATTCACTTCCTGTTTCCATGTAATGCAACCCACCTGCAGTCTCCTTAATTCTTTAAGATGGTACTTCCTTCCACTCAGTCTTGTATGGCAGGAAGTGGAGGATCTTCTATCACAGACACTTCTTTCACATCCCATAGTCCAGACATTACCACATATCTGCTGCTGAGTCTCCTTCCAGCCACTCAGGCATTACCGCCTCTGCCTATCTTCATATCCAATATCCCAGCTTAAGAAGCAATCAGTTCTTTCTTTTTCCTGCCCTATTATCTCTGACCTATTAACAGGGTTTTAGCTCTGATCCCCTCCTTCCATGCATTCCTTTCACCGCAGTCAGGCTGTCTTTTAAAGCTGCAAATCTTATCATTCAACTACTTATAACCCGTAGATGGAGTCTTAGTGCTTAGCATGAACTATAAGGTCTTCCATACATCTATGTCATGGTTTTATTTTTTTCTTTCTTCCTTATGAAGTTACTAATGAGTAGGCAACATATATAAAATGGATACGCTAGTCAAAGGGATTTACCTCTCTGGCAGGGAAGAATGGGGTGGTGTGACATTTTACATGCTACCTAAAAAACGGTACACAATATAAACTTATAAATTGTTTCTTTTTTGGAAGTTTCCATTCAATATAGTTTCAGGTTGAAGCTGAACACTGGAAACTTAAATTTCAGAATGTTAAATCACAAATAAGGGAGAACTCCTGTAGTTTTTATAAGCCTTTATATAGTCTAATATACCATGTCCCCAATTCTAAATGCCAGCTGATACTCAGGGCAAAGTTCAAAGTGCAAATCCTTACAAAGCTGAACTCTCTTACTGTTGGACACTTCAATTTCTCTCTCCAATTATTAGTGAAATTTACATGGGAATGTTTCCTTTCTGTTGCATCTTGTATTTTATTATTTTTACTATCCTTCTCATTATAGTACATTACTAAGTCTTCAGTACATGTGGAATAATTGCTTGATAGAGGCTATTTTCAGACTCTGATTTGGAATAAATATAAACCACTACATGTTTTAAAAAGTGATGAAAGTAAACAATCTTTTTCTCTTAGTGTCCAATTTCCCTGAACAATACTCAGCCCTGATTTTCATCCTTGATAGTGACTAAAGTTCTTTGCTGTGAATTCTTAAATCTCTGTAGCATTCCAGCAGCTGTTTGTCTTCACATGAAAGACTAATTGTTTACCAAGAACTGTCCCCTGACAGCCTGCTTCGTTTATGTCTCAATCGTATGATTAGGCTTCAGACACCACCCACTCGCCAGCCCCCTTTTCTGTAGAAGAGGAGCATTTATTATCCTCTGAAACTTACTCTGTGTGTGTACAGAATTACTGTCCCAGAACATGTTTAAGCATTTAGGAAGTGTTGTAGTGGTGTTCCCATAGTATGGTTATGGGAAGTAAAAGAAAAATTCCTACATATTACCTTATCCCTTCTTGCCATACAGAAAGCAATCCGGTCTCTGCCCAAGCAAGACTGCCTCTGGTCTGAACACCACAGCCCATTAGCTCATTCCCCTACTTCCTTCCCAGGCTGTCAAACTTCCAAGCCAGCAGTATCAGGAAAAAACAAGCTGAGCATCTTCGGAAATCTCCCTTTTGTTTCTTTTCTGTCCAAATATTGCATAAAATAATTACTAAAATTCTGAGATCTACAAAGAAGTGTCTCTGTTATGATCCTCACCCCAGTGCCTTTGTTATGTCTTGGTTTTCTATGTGGTTCATTTATATGACTATGTAAGTTCAAGAAATTCTCAACACTTTTTAGCATTTAGTTTTTAAACAAATTGAACAATCATTTGGATTATCTTATGGTAAAAAAATCTTTACACAGCATAATGAAAATATTGTCAAAGGTTATTTGATACTCCAGTATTTACCTAAAAAATACAGAAAGACAAAATATTTTACTCACAGAAGTAAGGCATATTAGAGACTCATTATGGAAAATAAAATTGCTATTGCACTGTCAGGTGTTTAAATCTCAAATTTTCAAATTTAATAGAGACTCTGAATCTCCATTTATAAAATAAGACTCTAACCTGAAAAATCATTTTATGTTTTTACTTTATTAGTAAAAGTATGTACTTTAAAACTGGTTTGAAACCTAAGAACTTACTCAGGTTAACACAGAAAAATAAAAGAAAAATATAGTCATGCCATACTAATAAAATTGTTGGAGCTTCTTTTAATGTCACTCTTAAGGAATTTTAAGGAACATTTCTAGTGTGTTTTCCTTAATAATATGAATGACTAAAAGCTTTGCATTTACTTTTAGTGAGCTCTGTAGATTCCCTTGAGCACATTTGAAAGACAACAGCAACAACAGTAATAAAATTTATTGAAAAACATAGTCAAGTCACACTCCTAAATAAGAATTTTTAAAATCTAGCCTTATTGGTCAGATTCTGTAGTGACAGTCCTTAAGTCATGGATCTTTCCCACTCTTTTCATGGCTCCTTCTGAAAGACTCTAATTAAGCAAAGGGATTAGAAGCATGGAGATACGAGATACTCAGTTACTTCACTTAAAGCATAATACAGTTTGCTAAATTGATTTACACAACACAAGTTGGAAGCGTCTTTCCATATTTTCAAAGTCTCTATACTGCTTATAATCAGAAAGAATATTTTCAAAAGAAAATAGCATTACTAATAAAGTATGTATATGATGCCTTGTATGATTACTATTAAGATTAAATGAAAAAGATCTATGCACATAATAAGAAAGTTTTCATTTTAGTGCATTATTTTATGTCTATGTCCATATTTTTAAAAACCATATGTTTGACCGTGAATACTCACAGCAATATTTGTTGAAACATTTAAGTTCCTTAAGGGTAGAAATCAATTTTTATTATGCTGTTTACTGTTCCTGTTTTACCTTAAAGGTACAGGAGAGCTCAATAAATGTAAATTAATAAATAATGAGCACCAGCCTAAGCAGAATACTTCACTACAAAGAATGGTGAAAGAGAATTATAATAAAGAGTAGTGCCCTGCTTTCTGTCTTTTAAAATTTGGTTTGTCACAAAAGAAAATATTAGTTAATCTTAGCAGGATAAAACTTGATTTTTTTATAGTAAGGATGATTTAATATTTTTGAACCTGAAACTGTCTTTAAAATAGTTTTAAAACACTTATTTCCTAAAGAATAAGATGAATGTTTAGTTCGGTCATAGCTCTGCTAGTATATATGAACATTTATTCCAAAACATAGGTAAATGTATTAGTTATTTGTTACTACATAACAAATCGTTTCAACCTCTAGCAACATGAAACAACACTGAACATTTATTTATAATCTCAAGGCCCGTGGTAGGGTGTTCAGGTGGTTCTAGCTGAGCATCTCATGAGGTCACAGTCAAGTTTAGAGGCTTCACCAGTATGTTTGTTGTCATGGCTACAGCTGGAAGGCCCATCTCCTTGACACCTGAGCCCTGTAGAGCTGCTTGAGTGTCTTCACAATATGGCAGCTAGCTTTCTGCGGAGGAAGCCTTGCAATTCTGCAGAACCTATTAGGGAGGGAACTAGGCTCCATCCATGCTCAAGGAAGAGCAACAAAGAATTTGTAGACATTTTTAAAACCACCATAATGAGCTCTCTGGGTTTTACTATTTCTTTTAGGTAAAGAAACATTATTTTCTAGAATTCATACAGTTTCAGTTTGACTGAGCTTTCTATGGACAGACTTCCAAGAGAAATACAAATATTTCAACACGGACTAAAATTATTTAAAATTTATAATTTGAAACCTTAGTGATAAGCTAAAATTTTATAAGCAGGAAAATTATGTTAAAGTGTTTAACCTGCTCAATGATATAGAGATAGATCTTAAGTCTATACATACCCAGTTTAAATTCTAAAAGGATTTTAATTATGTCAGAATATCAGATGTACAGGAAATCCAAAGTTGTAATTGAAATTCCATGGAACAATGTATGTCCCATGAAGAAGGGTTGATAGGGACACAAACAGGTAACACTATAGTCTCTGCCCTAAAAGTGCCTACACTTTAAGTAATACAAAAAGCTTTCAGACATACAACCAAAACAAAAAATTCTACATTGTTTATTTTTGTAACAGAGACTTGCTCGTGTTTCAAAATGAAAATGATCAAAGATATTCAAAACTAGGTGTCAGTTAAAACAACCAGTAGCTACTGTCTTAAATAGTTTGATCAATAAATTAAATTATTTGATTAAAATAGTTTTATGTCATGTTTTAAAATTTTCTGGTTATAAAATAAAATTCATTATAGATCTCAAAACAAAAGTACATATTCAAAGCATCACTGAAATAATTCATTTGAATAGCAATATTTGTAGACCTACCTCAATAAATCTTTGATTTTCTAGCTTTCAAGGTCCTCAGGGTGGACAATTTATGGAAAAGTATCATCTGTTAATGAAACTTTAAGCCAAACACTTAAAAAAATGTTGAAAATAAAAATAGACAATAGAGAATGGCACACGTTTAGTGAGTTCCTACGAAAGTCATTTAAAAATGGGTCACTCCTTTCCCCTATGTAGATTTAGTGCAAATTATTATCAGGAGCACTTGCAAATAATTTTTAAAGTATATTTCATCTTATGAAAAACTGATAGAAACTTCAGAAAGGCCTCTAGTTTTCTGAGAACTAGATAACTTTTTCCTCTGCCTTATACTTCCTATAATGATTACTTCGTATAGAAAAAAGAATGCTGATGGGAAGGGGAGAAAGTCTCATTACAGAAGTGACATTCTCTTTATTACTAACATGGATTAAGCTATTTAGATATCTCATTTTGCAATCACTTTATAGTCTCTGTTTCTTTCATAGACTATTTCCTTGTGTAGCATATAGGTTATGATAAGATTTTTAAATTTTTATAAATGTATTATTTCCTGGTACTGGATTTTGTATTTTAAGTAATGAAGATCACATCAGTTTTCGGGGATTGCAATGCTTCTTTAGTGTAATCCTTAAGAAGGAAAACAATAGTGTTGTTTTCATATTTTTAGTACTAAATGTACTGCCAAATATTTTCTCATTTAAATTCCAGAAAATAGATATTTGGATGAGTTGTACCCAATACAAAGATTCAAGATACCTCAAGAGGCTCCAAACTTCTCAAAATAGAACTGATAGGAAAATCTTTAATGTTTTTCACAGACAGCAAAAGTCATGAGCCCAAATACTCCAAGTCAGTAGCAGCAAGACATTCAAGATAGTAACAGTTCATATTATTGATACTTAGAGTATCAATTTAATATTTTAAAAGTCAAAACAGCTTTCTAGAAACCCTAACACTAAGGTTGCAGAGTGGATGATTGAGGGAAGAATGAAAGGACTTGGGAAAGAAAAGCATACAGTGATGGAATAGTTGCTAAGGGAACATTGTTTGCAGGCATTCTTTGCCAGTGGAGTTAAAAATTGGATCATAAATATAATAGAAACTTGCTTTTTAAGATCAGCTGGATTTTACATCGTTGCTGTTTATTTTCACCTTTTTTTGGTGTATTTTTGTTTCTTTTCAATGATGTCCTCATAATGAAAAACAGGTTTATATAAACCAAATAACTACTAGGCCAATTGCTTTTGAATTTGATAAAAGGCATATCCATACACATACTGCTATGGATTGATAAAGTTTGAGCATCCCCCTCCGAGGCTCTGCGCTTTGAAACTTAAATCACCATTGTGAAGTATTAAAAGGTTAGAAACATAGACCACTTTGTTTATAAATGCGGCCTTTGGAAAGTTATTAGGGTAGATAAAGTCATTACAGTGGAGACCATGGTTGAGTTTATAAGAAGAGAGACACCAGAAGACATATACACACATGCACGTGCTGTGGTTGAGTAATGTTATCTCAGTTAAAATCAATCAAGTATGCCCCATAGACTTCTGTGACTCAGAAGCGTGCCTAGAATAATCGAAGTGTTCAATGTTGTCTCTTAGTAAATGTTTAGCATCATTCTGTCAATTTGTTTGTAGAAAAGTGATCCCTTGGACTGTTGTACCTAGACTCTGCCTTGACCAAAGCTTACTTCTCTGATGTTCCTTTCTCAAGCTTTTCTCCACTGTCATCAGCCTCTTTTGGAAATGCAGGCCCTGTAATGGCCCTGACTCAAAATATTTCCTCTCTTCTGTACAATAGCCTCCAGTTACCTGCAGGGAGTACAATCTAAGATCTCTCATAGATTCCTGAAATTGTAGAGCTTAAATATGTTCTCCACTATGCACATACACCTATGATAATGTTTAATTTATATATTAGTCATAGTGAGATATTAAAAATTAACAATAAAACATTTCCATGATTTTTTCTTAAAGTAGGTTTTAGCAAATAATGAGTAGATTTTAGCAAATAATAAGACTTGTTTTCTTTTCATTTAAAGAAAACAATGGCTTCACTTTAGCATCTCCAAATTGCTTGTAGCATTTGCACTTTGAGAGATTTATAAATACAAAGGGAGCCAGGTGGTACATACCTATGATGCCAGCACTCTCGGAGGCTAGAGCAGGAAGATTAAAAGTCTGAGGGCACCTCTGCTAACTTACTGACTTAGCAAGACACTTTCTCAAAATAAAAAAATTTAAAAGTCTGAGGATGCATTATTTGTGGTTATCTTGGGTTTCTCTCTCCCTCTCTGTCTGTTTCTCTGTCTGTCTGTCTGTCTGTCTCTCTCTCTCTCTCTTTAAAAACTGTGCCACTATGAACATGGATGTGCATTATATCACTGCCATATGATTTTTAATTCTCTTGGGAAGATACCAAGAGAGGGAATAGCTGGATCAAAATGGACCTCTAGCCCTAGTATTTTGTAGAATCTCCATACTGATTCCATAGTGGTTGCACCAGTTTGCTCTTCCACCAATGGAGAAGGGTTCTTTTTTCCCCACCACTTTGCCAGCACTTGTTAATGGTTGATTTCTTGATACTAGTCATTCTTTCCGGAGTGAGATAGGATCTCAGTGTTGTTTTAATTTGCATCTCTTGAATGGCCAGTGATGTTGAACATTTTTTCATATATTTATTTGCTGTTTCCACTTTTTCATCTGAGAAGTACTAAATCTTAGAAGAAGTTTGCAAGGAAGGGTAAGGAAATGAGGGGAAAAAAAGAATCAAAATGTATCATGTTATCATGTACAGCTATAGATTCCCTGTGATGACTGTGATCATTATATATACCTAAAATGTACCTATAAACTATATATATACACACACACACACACACACACACATCATAGTTACTTTTAAACACAAGCACTATAATACTGCAAAAGTTCTCAGATTGCTGAGACTGTGACTAAGTGACTAATGGGCAGCTTGCACATATAGCATATATGCACCAGATGGAGAGATGATTCTAGATCTCCTGGGCGAACTGGGGCTGTACAGAGCAGGATGGTGCAAGATTTCATCACGTTACTCACAAAAGCACACAACTGAAACATGAATTGCTGATTTCTGAAAGTTTCCATTTAACATTTTCATACCATGGTTGACCTTGACGAACTGAAACCCATCCACCGTTCCCTTGCATCCTTCCTCCACACCATCCACAGCCCAAAAGAGATGTGGACGTGTCTCATTGCTATTGGTTAAAAAGTATTAAACATGCGCATTTCACCTTTGTCAATTCTCCTGGGACTCTGAGTTATTTTCTGTTCTCTCCATCTCCTGTCTTCTACCAAACTTTGATAAAATTGGTTTAAAATACACTTCATAAAATTTAGTGTGCCATGAAAACAAAACTGTACTAGACCTCTGAAGTTATATGTAAGTTTGGTTTAGCCATGCTCTGTCTAGGATGTCTTTACTTTCTTTATGTTCAATGTCCAAATACATTTTATGAGCTTACCATGGAAAACCAGTGTTCAACCCAGACAATAATAGTTTCATAGTTCCTAATTATCTTCCCATCTATACTTATAAATAAAACATGGTATATTACTAATATTGTTACTTAAACTTCTCAATAGTTGGTGATTTCAATCTTTTCTCCATTTACATAAGTTGAAAATGCATCACTTCTATAAATTACATTCAAAGATTGCTCAGAATTCACTGGCCCATTTTGAATTCCAATTTTCTGATGCTGAGACAGACTGCACGGATACTTCAGTAGTTTTTGTTTTTGTTTTTTACTTACTACAACCTGTGCCCCACCTAAGAAGGCAGAGGCAAACAAGAAATTTCCCAATTTCTCATCTTAGACAAATATGAACAGCGGTTCATCAATCAGGGATCCAAGAGAAAACAGCAGAAACACTTGAAATAGAGTCTTTGAAGAGGGATTAGTTACATAGTGACTGTTACAAGGACATGAGAGAGGAGAAAAGCAAGGGGCGTGACAGTAACCAGAGGCTCAGTAGCTGCTGAGCTGTGTCCATCTCAAAGCACCCAAAGCCAAAGAAGAAAGCAATTAACAGAATTTATCAGGAAGGAGTCCGCAGAGGCAGCCACCTTACGAAAAATAATGACCTTGAGTGAAAGAACCAAGTTCAAAGTGACTGAGCCAGCTGGGCGGTGAGGGAAACAATCACTCTAACCTCATTCTTTTCCTCCTAACTACCTCCTAATGGGGCTCCCATGGGCCAAACCTACCTGGAAGTCCAGGGACTAGGGTTCTTGTCCGTAGATACTATTTTAAGTGTTCACTTCTAAATTATCATCCAAACTCACAAGCTTGGGAGTCAAAGCAGTTAGTAAAATTAATTTTAATTACTGAAAAAAGAATAGGCTACTTACTCACAGTTGCATCACCCTTGCGGATACACAGCCTGCAAGAAATGTTGAAACCACTTGAGCAGGAGCAGCCTTACCACCACACACCGTCTGTGAGAGCTGCTCCACCTCGGCACCACATACTCCACACACATTTCCCCACACCGTCCTGGCTGTCAGACTTCTGCGGGCTGCAGCCACACCGGAACGCAGCCGGCCAGTACAGCAGGTGACCACTAGGGAGGCACCATTAGATTCTCTGTCAGGGCCAGAAAGCAAGAGAGTTGTCTTTAACTGCTTACCTGAGTGCGCTTTGTTCACCTGTGTGCTTGTCTAGAAACAGTCGGTGAGGGAGATATTATTTATCTCTCAGTTCCTTTCAGCTTGAACTCTAGATAAAAGCAAGAACTTTGTGTTCTGCATATGTATCACACAGGATAGTAGACTATAGCAACTGGAAATACAGATTCAAGATGATGTATTTCAACACGAGTGTTAGTATTTTATGTCATCCAAAAATGAATGTTCTGAGATAAATGTTAAAATTATCAAGAAGTCCATGTCACCCAGACATATCCCAGGAAAAAAGGACATACCACCCTTTCTCCATTCAGGTCTTGTCTCCTGCACAAAGAACAAGATAGAAAGGAAACCCAGAGGCCCAATGCAAAATAACTTAAAAGAAGGGGATTTAGGTCTCCTGTGCAGTACAAGGAGTTGACATGGGGCCCGTAATTTTATGATCCGAGGAGGTATTTTCCCTAATAGTTATCATGTTATCAAAAGCTGACAATTGGAAGGTTCTACCAATAAGTTTTCCTTAAAATTAACCCATCTTCCTTCTTCTTACAGTAAAGACCTCCAGTATTTTATAGATTAACTCAGAAATGATGATGAAAATATCTTCTAAGAATCTATTGCCAAAGGATAGAACATTTTAAAGACCATATTGTTAATACTGCTTAAAACTTTGACACATCAAATTATTTGACTATTATTTGCTTAGCGTTCTCATTTCAAAAAGCTTTTGTGATGATTTCTTTCAGTTTCTATTAATCTTCTGCTTCCTCAAGTTTCTTTCTAAGTTCCCAGTCATTTTCAGTGAATTTTATCCACAGTCAGGCCCAAAAGTTAAGTGTCATTAAACCAGCAGCACATCAGAAAAATCTATTTCAGGAAAAGTAAAATTTGTATTTTAACCAACTCTGAAAACATGGTATAAATAAACTGTTGCAGGTTATAACACGCATAAGATACGTACATATTTCAAATAAAATTTTCAGCATTTACTACTACAATGAGTATCTCTTTGCAACAAAATTATTTCTAGGTTTCTAGACAGTAACCCACTTACATGAAACAAGATTTGAAAAGAACAAATTCCACGTCAGTGAACAAGGTTATAGATTCTTTAAGTAGTACTTTTACTGTTCTGATTTAATCGTCTATGTTCAGAGTTTCTGATGCTGATGCTTGGTTCTACCAAAGGTTTTTAAGTTGCAATTTATGAAACTATGAGAATATTAGTAGATTTATGGCTAAACAGGTGCACATGCAGGCACTGAATTGCTGAAATGTATTTAAGCTTATATTTGAATAAAAATGTGTTTAGGCTTATATTTGAATAAAAGTTAATGTAACCATGATATGAGTGAAATATTTTAACTCTTAGCTTTCTTAAGAGTGTTAATCAAAATACACAAAACAAATTCACACTGCAAGTTATTTTATTTATAAAATGCATATATATACAATGCTATTAAACCATTAGTAAATCCTCTACAACTATATTTTTATTCAAATTACTGACAATGTTATATATATGACATATATGTGTTTTTATGGCACAGGAAATTGAACCTAAATCCTTTTCAACAAGCTACCTCTCCAGCAATTCTTTTTTCTTTTAATTTTTAATTTTTATTTTGAGATTAGGTCTAACTCACTAAGTTGCCCAAATTGAATTTGAACTTACAATTGTATAATTTTTTACTTGTGTATGCAGAATTTCAGTTAAACTTTTGTTTTCATTTTTGTTGGAGAAGGGCTTATTTGTTTGTTTTGATGCTGAGGATAATTGAATGCAAAGCCTTGCACATGTTAGGCAAATAAATAGTTTATGACTTAGTTATACCTCCGGTCCCTTCTGCATCTTCAAGTATAGGGGTCACTCTCAGCTGCTGCCCCTATAGGCAGCGCTCTCGGCTGCTGCTGCTCCAAGATGCACAAAAGAGGGATACAGCTCCTCTGTCCATGAGGACACAAATGTAACAGTAATGTCTTGCTCATCACTAAGAGGGCAACAAATACACACACCTTGTAATAGACTATTGACAAATTTCAAATTCAATTAAGTTTGAAATTAATTACAGCCAATTTCCACTTATTTACTTTAAATAGAGAAATTAAAATCAAGAACACCGGGAAAGACAAAGCAGTGGTAACCTTTTGATTTCATCAGTCTTATGAATAATGATATAATGGGCAGTGCTAGAAGACATAGATTTTATCATAATTCCCATTTGGCAACTCAAACATATGGCTTTGGGCAAATCACTTAACCTGTCCAAGTCTCAGCATCTTCACAGGCAAAAGGGCACAGAAAGAATTAAAGCACCATTTCCCAAAATAGAGGACTCAGGCTATTGGTGGTACATATGCTGACACAGGGGCAAACATGGCAAACTTTGGTAGTTATTTATTTTTTGTATATTATAAATAATATGATTTGGTGGCTTAGATCAAGAATGACCTACCCCCCAAAATTGACATGTGTTCAGATGTGGGGCTTTTGGAATGTCACTGGACAATGAGGGCTCTGTAGCTGACTTGTTAGGAGGTAGGGTCTGGTCTGAAGAATTGTCACTGAGGGGCATGTTGTGGAGTATTTCCCTTCTTAGTTCCTCCCTTCTCTATGGTTCCTGGCCACCGTGACAAGATCAGCTTTCTTCCACAGCAGGCCATTCCACCACGCCATTTCTGAGTGTAAACGGGCCAACCACGGACTGAAACTTCTGAAATTATGAGCCAAAATTAACCTTTCCTCCTTTAACTTGTAGGTGTCAAGTACTGTGACTTAGCAACAAAGAAAGTGACTAAGACAAGAGCCAACAAATCAAACCCATATATTTATGAATCTTATTATTATTTAAGACAACATGAATAGAAAAGGAGAAATTGATTTATGCTTGATTTTTAAAGCATTATCTAATTTATACATGCTATATATATATATATATATATGCACATATACATTTATAGATGATACATGGTAGACATATAATTCATACATTATCTATTTATATATATGAGTGATTTCCAAACTTCCTCTATCAAGAAGTTCCTATTTCCAAACAAAAAATAGATGTGTCAAAGCTGGAGAAATGCTTTATTTTGTGGCCATTTGCTTAGTGCATGTTTGCAGTGCACAATGACTATGTTCACCGTGGGCAGTTGGTGCGTATACACAGTACATATTAATATGTAACACATCTTTAATTATTTTTAGCCTCCTGTCTTCTCATCCTCTTTTCTCCTTCTCTGTCTCTTGGTTCCTCTATCTCTTGGTTCACTTCCCTTTGACAAAAATTCTATTTTCTATTATCTTTTGTTTCACTTTTAGATTTATTTATACTTTGGATTTTTCATATAAAAGAAACCATGTGATAGTTAATCTTGTATGTCTCATTTTTTTTTCACTTAGTATTATGTTCTCAACATGTACCTATTTTCCTGTAAATGAATCAAGTTTATCCTTTTTGTGGCAGATTAATACTCCATTTTGTATAAATACCACATTTTTTGTCCATTCATCTTCTGGTAACCAAAATGATTATTTTAAATTTCCAATAAGAGTACTTTTTGATAAATGTCTTTGCTCAAATGGAAGCAAACTGAAATCTTTAGACAATTCTTATCTCACAGAATCTGGTAGGCATTGCTAAGGCAGACATTTCTGACAAGTGGTTTTATTCTTGGCACTGTTTTCCTTTAAATGCTTTAATGATTCTCTCCCTCTTCTTACGTAACAGCATCACAAAATCAAATGATTTCCAAAGAGGCTGTCAGTGAAGAAAAGACGAGAAAAATGCATTTTTCCATGTACATTTTCTTTATTTTATTTTTTATGTCTTCCCCCAGAATGTGAAACCCAGACTCTTTGTTATCCACTGAACCCATGATGGACTCCAGAGTCCTCATCTGGGACAGAGACTGTTTCACCATGGAAAGATATTTGTCATTTCTAAGGGCATAATTACTTATTTTAAAATTTCTCTATTTTTATGAGAACAAAGATGTTTTAAAGGGAAATGAATAAATTACTTTGTCACTAATTTCTTCTATTGCATTTCACCACTTTAAAAAAAAGTGAAGAGAAATCCTATAGAACAAAATAGAATACTTCAGAAACTTCTGTGTGACTATCTCTAATATCTGAAAACATGCCAAATAAGCACTGCCTTTAAAGAGAGAAAGCATAGAATAAATGTCAGGATTCTGTTGTATATTGCAGGATATACACTAAAATATCTAGGCCTTCATAGAATCTAGTAATAGAATCATTTAAACTGTCATATTAAGCTCAGCCTTCAAAGGGCCTTCTTACTAGTGCTGCTCAGGGGTTCCTAAAGAGTGAAAAGAAGGCATTTTTACATGTAAAGAGAATGATGTGCTAATAAGAATAACATATTATAGGAGATAAATAATGTTTTTCAACTAAAATCATCAACAGAAATTGAATGACGAGGAACGTGTCGATTTTCACTGTGCAAAAATCAATTATGATGCAACATCTATTATTATGTTGCTGTTTGTGTTAGAAGCTTCTGTGTGGTTGCCATAAGTTTCCAAAGGTCACTACTGAGAGTGTTCTGCAAGTGCAAACAACTGTCTCACAAGCAAACCAGAGGAATCCACATGTCTGTATCGTTTCTCAGGTCAAAATCAGCGTCTCTCACCATGTTTCACATGCAAAAATCTAAGCTCTGATACACAGCACCAAAGGATCTTGGTTTAAAAAAGCAAATTATTTTCCTCTTCTTTTACAGAAGAGTTTTTAATGAATTTTTTTAAAGCCAATGAAAAAATAGCTTAACAGACCAAGTTAAATGAAAGCCTTTTTGTTGGAGAGCTATTAGAATACTGAAATGGGAGAGACACAGAACTGGTTTCAAGCCTTAGAAAAGGTTGTTATCATCCTATCATTTGAATATCAGATGCAAGAATAACAAAAGACATTGATTTTTCCTTCTCATTTGGAAGTTATTAGTAGGCTTTCTTTTGTTTCATTGAGAAATGAGAGAAGAAAATATGAAGTTACAGCTAACCCATATGGTCAGCAGGAAAATCCTATTTAATTGCTTTATTGCCAGAAATGTTAAATCACTTCCTGAGGAGGCGGTTCAAATGAAACATATGGCAGCTATTAACAAAAGTCCCTAACAAATTCAAAAATATGCTTTTTATGGGCACTTTCTCATAAGTAACAATCATACTTGTTATTTAAACTGCCTGTACAAATATGCACTGGTATGTTAATTCCACAAATGTGTGATGAACACCTCTTCAGCACTGGTTTATACAGGCATCTTGCATGGGAAGTTTCTTTCTAAGACCAGAAATACGCAGAATACTGCGGAACTTTGGGACATGGGTGTGAATCTTGCTGTACCTCTCCGCAGAAATTAAGGGCGGGAAGAATTTCCTGATGACTTCTTCCCAAGGATTCAGTATCCAACAAATTTTCAATTTCCAGCTGGGCAATCTTAATTATCTGCTACTTACTTATTTCTCTTAATGCCACAGTAGGGAACGTTCTAAATGTTGCCATCCAGCATCCACTGCTTAGGGCTTCTCTTCCTTTTTGCATATCTTAGTCAACACAATTGTGAATTCAATAAAGAAGAAAGTTTTGCTAAGGGCCTTTGTAGCTAAGGAATTGTGAGACATGTAATTAAAAATAAGTAAGTAATTTTAATTGAAAAGTAAATATCAGCATGTTCTGATGTCTTTTTTGCCTCTCATCTCTCAGAATTTCCACAAATTTAATCACGTTAGTCATTAAGCAATTTTTAGCAAAATAATTCTGCCTCAAATTCAAGGCTAAATCAGCTGAAAGTTGTACCACTCTTATTACTCTGTGATCTTATGTTAAAAGAAAAATTACAAAATTTTAAATCCATTAAACTTTGTCATTCGCCACAGTGCAGTTTGATCACTGCAGCTAGTGAATAGACATGATATATGGTAGCTTAAACCAGCGTCATGAGATTCCAGCATAATTGTCATAGTTCACGTGTGATATTTGCATTGGACACAGAAAGTCTAAAATATTTTCAATTAATAACTAAGTTCACTGATAATCATCTTTACTACATATTGTGCAAGCTTAGTTATACACCTTGGCAATTACATGAAGCATGAAAGAGGCCTATATTTGTTGTTAATAACTTGTCTTTGTTGTTATTGTCTGATTTTTCAGTTTAAATTAATTAAAATTATTGGTATATTTTAGATATACATAACTATCACACTAATCATAGGGAATTTGTAACTGTACATGATATATCTTTATTCCTTTTTCCCCATTCCCCTACTTTCCCTTTAGCCACTTTCTTCTTTATTTTCAAAATTTTTGTTTCCATTCTTTCTTCCTTTCTCATTTTTTTTTCTTCCTTCCTTTTCCTCTCCCTCACCTCCCTAGTTCCTCTTACTCATTTTCTACCTATTTCATAATATCTATTACACACTTTGGTTGTCATTTAAACTTTTGGTTTGTCACACCAGACAAATGATGTGGCATTTACACATGTGTGTCTGACTTATTTCACTTAACAGCATGATCTTCAGAGGCATTTGTTTACCTAGAAATGTCTCAAGTGTATCCTTTTAGGCTGAGTAGTTCTCCATTGTATAAAAAAACACATCTTCTTTATCCGTTTATCAGTTGATTGGCATTTGGGCTGTTTGTAAGATTTTGCTGTTACAAACTGTGCTGCTAGAAACGTCAACGAGCATATATTGCTGATACAGTGTTTTCAATTCTTCCAGGAAGATACCAACAAGGGGAACAGCTGAGTGAAATGAAACCTCTAGCTTTAGTTTTTTGAGAAATCTTCACACTGACTTGCACAGTGTTTTCTCCAGTCTGTGCTCCCACCAACAGAGAAGGGTTCCTTTTCCCCACAGCCTCATCAGTATTTGTTATTGGTTGATTTCTTGATAATAGCCTTTCTTTCTGGGGTGAGATGGTTTTTTTAATTCGGTGTTTGGCCATTTTTCCTATATTTATTTGTCATTTCTACTTCATCTGAGAAGTGTCTATTCATTTCAGATGCCCATTTTTGGATTGAGCCTTTAAATTTGGGGGGGGTCTAATTTTGAGGTCTTTATTGTAGATATTAGTCCTTTGTCTGAGAAACAGTTGGAAAAAAATTTTTCACACTCTGTAAGTTGTCTCTACACTCAGTTGATGATTTCCTTTGCTGTGTAAAAGCTTTTTAATAAGATGAGATCTCAGTTGTTGACTCTATAATTTCCCATGCAATCCGGGTTTTGTTCATAGAGTCTTTGCATATGCCTACGTCTTTAAGAGTTCTGCCAATTCTCTCTTTCAGAAAATTTAGTGTTTCTGTTTAACATTTAGATCTTTGACACATTTTGATTTAGTTTAGTGCATAGTGAGAGAAATGGGTCTAGTTTTAGTCTTCAGCATGTGGTAATCTAGTTTTTCCAGTACCATTTTTTAAAGAGGCTATGTTTCTTCCAGTTAAAGTGTTTGGCCCCTTTGTCAAAGATAAAGTGGCTGAGTGTTTTGGAGTTGTTTCTACATCTTATAATCTGTTCCACTAATTCTTGGGTTTGTTTGTTTGTTTATTATTTATTGTTTATTTTTTGTCAGTACCATGTGTTTTTTTCCTTCACAGTTGTTACTAGTGATTGTAACTTTAACAAATACATTAAATGCCTTCGTTAGCTATAAGAAGAGACAGAATACTTAGGTAACATATATATAATGCAAGTTGATATTCATGTACAGATACTTTGTGTTTTAAATCAATGTATCCCAGTGAAACTCCCACCTTTTCCTCACTTTATTTCAGAATACATTGACTAGTGTATCTTCAGAGTGCAACACACCAGTGCTTGTATCCTGGCTTCCATTACTGACTGTGATACTTCATAAAAATTACTTACTTTGGGATTTCACAGGGTTATTCCAAGGATTGAGTGAATTTCTTGAGGTCAAAGTTTAAGACTGTGCCTGAAACTCTCTATGCATACAGTATGTACTAGTTGTCTTTATAATGAGGAATTTCCCCCAAGAATATCCTTTAATTCCTTGTCATGAACTTTTATGACCTTGTCAATCCATGAAGGTGCTTCATTTGTTGTCTGTTTGCATTTTTTGAAGAATAAATGCAATTTAAAAAAAACTTATCAGAGGTAAATTCACAAGCTAGACTTAACATGACACATATAGTATGTTTTTTTTAACATTTCCATGCCAGATTTTATTCAGCAGGTAGCTGTGGTAGCATTCATGAGCTGGATTACACCCAGGCTAAAGCCTAGGGTGGTTTCTTGCTAAGCTGCAGCTAAGGACACTAAGCATGCAAGGGATCCTTTCTAGCTTCTTGAGTCTCGGCCTGAGTCTTCGTCCATGCCAGTCTCCCTGGCATGATTAGGGACATTATGAGAGAAACATCTAACAGGGCACATGTGGGTACCACTCTGATCCAGATGTATCTATTTCATCTCCAAATTCAATTCTTGACTCAATACAAGACATTTTTATATCAGATTTCTCCTGGCAGGAAAGCTGACTTGGAAACACAGGGAGGTAGGAGAAAAGGGCAGTATGAGGACCCTGGCAAGCAGACTTGGAGAGAAATGTCTGGCCACTCAAAGTAAAGAAGCCTTCGGCCTTGAAGAAGCCATGCATTGCAAGTCTTTTCCTTCTAGGAACTAAAGCAAGGGACAATCAAACTGCCACTCCGTATCATCCTGCCCTCCTCAACCTTTCACTTATACTTACAAGGTAATGTGGAGAATTTATACTATTTACAAATGCAACCCTGCAAAAAGCAGAGAAACTAAGACTGCAGGACACAGAATGAAAGTGATCTGAGGAATTCCTAATCCCTTTTCACAGTTGTTTTTGCAATGCCACCCTTCAGCTCCTGATAGAGAGAGCAGAGAAATCTCGCCACAGCCCAGCTGCACACCCTACTCTTGCAAAAGGTCCAGCAGTGCCTGGGGTGTGACTGCTGCCTTTGCATCACAAGACAGGTGGAGACTCTGCCTTCAGTCCTTACTCCAAATGTGTGGCATGAGCCTAGTCTGGAGCTGGCCAGTCACGCGAGTCCCTGGAATGCTGGATAGCTTGAGCATAAGTGTCAAGGTCTGGCCTCTACTGTGGTTCAGGAATGAATTGACCAGTTGATGCTGTCAGGGCCCAGGGGTCTTCCTCCAGGCCAGGGAAGCTGATGCCCAGCAGGATCTTGCTCAGGCTGTCACTCATTTTGTCTAGAAGCAGGCCTTGAGAATGGTTGGCTGAAGGACTGGGAATTTGTGGACCTCTAGGTATGAGGGCAAGAGCTACTAAAGGGGTCAGAGGCAAGGGAAAATGGTTCTGAATTGAGAAGCTGTCAGGGTGAGTCAGAGGGGAATGCTTTTCAGTGACATGGTGCTCAGATCCATCGGCCTCAGGACGTCAGGTGGGACCAAAGGTACCCAGCGGAGTTGTACCAGGCTGGAATCCAGCCCCCTCACTTTGGTAGGAGGTGTGAGTTTCCAGGATTGAGGGTTTTGGGGGAGGAGAGATTTACTCTGAGTGGAGGAGATGGGCAGCATCTCCTTAATGAGGGTCTTGAAAGGTCCTCCTTCCTTCTGGGGACAGCCAAGCTGCAGGGCAAGGTTCTTGGACTCTTCCGGGACAAGGAAAACTCCACCACCTGTTGAGATGTGCTGGAGCCCTCTGAGAAGGCAAGCTTGGGTTCATTCACCATCTTAGCTACTTTTCTTTCATTGCTGGGACAAAATATTCAACACCCAAAGTTAAAGGAGGAAACATTTATTTAGCTCACCATTTGTGGAAGTTTCAGCCCATACTCGGCTGGCTCTAAGGTAGAGTGGTACATGGCAGAGGGCAACAGTTCACGTCAGCAGCAAACAGCAAAAGTAATAAGAGCAAAAAGGGAGGATCACAGAGAGAAGACTTTCTCTGTCCCTTCTACTGTATGTCGGCTACCCACCCTAGAGTAAGTGTAACGCCCACACCCATAGTCCCAATAGTGGACTATGAACCAATCACAAAAACTCTAGAAGCCTGCCCCCATGACTGCATGAGGCTTTGGCAGGTACTTTTGAACACACACCATAACATCCACACAAGGAGGTAACAGGTGCCATTTCCTTCAAAAATGGCTCGTTTCCCTTCTCGCCCTTCATTTAGTCTCGAGCACTTCTATAACATGCTGTGCTGGGGACTTGAGCTCATGGTAGGACTTCTTGGGCCTTGGGATGAGAGAGCAGGATGAGGAGTGAGATGACTCATCCTTGAAAGATGGACATGGGGAGGGAGAGGCTCTCCACATAGATGAGTTTCCCTAGGGCAGGGCATGTCCTCCCTGGACTGGCTGTCTCCCTCCTTGCTAGACTGAGCTAGAAGCAAAGGCAACAACCCTTCTGCAAGCAAAGGTTTCTCCTTCATTGATCTAAAAGAGGAAGAGAGTCTGTGCCCTCATCAGCTTATAGTACCTAGGGGCAGTGTGGACTGACTTACTGTGGTGGCTCTGAGCTTGTGAGTGAAGCTGCCACAGCCAGTGGCACCTTCACCGTGGGCTGCATCACCAGGAGTGTTCCACTGGGAGCTGGATGGATACCAGTGGAAATTCAGTTTTGATGGCTACATTCAGGCACAGCTCAATATTGAGCCACTTCTGCCAATTAAACACCTGGTCCCAAGTCAGGAATGTATTCACATGGGGTGGGTGAATGGTCCAAAAGAGGACCTTGCCATTGGCAGATGTCTCCTGAACAAATATGATGTGCAGGGAAACATTGCATCGAATGGAATTCTTGACCTGACTTTGCTCCAGGTGACAGTTCACCTTCTCCTCCACTTCCTGATTAATCCTGCAGAACTCATCTTCCCAAACCCCTGGACATTAGTCAGGCAACCTGCTGCCTCACGGCCAGCACAGCTCTCCTGTCGGTGCGCTGGTGTGGCTCCGGGTGGTCTAGGAATGTTCACATCCCAACTTCTTGGTGAGCACTTCTGTCCTCTTGGAATCATTGTGGCTTTGGGTTTGTGACTGGGATCCTGGAGGGCAATCTGGGGATCGCTCACAGCTGATGAGGGTAAATTTTCTGGGTGCACTGCGGCCACTGTTTTTTTCTCTAGTGGTCAGTATCCTGAGGGTTCTCTGGATCTTGTCTTTCTTGGAGATAGCCACCACCTGTGTACTGGGCACGGTGGGGTTACTAATAATCTTGATCCCAGTTGGAAACTTGCAAGAGCTGGACTCTGCCACTTGCTTGGATATGGGTGCTTGACTGGGCTGCTTTTGGGCAAGTGGTCTCTCAGACTCCTTCCATGTTTCAGCTGGAGCTGTTTTGAACAGGCAGGAGTAGCCTCTGTCTTTTGAGAATCAGTGGGCAGTGGGGACTGTTTTCATTCTGAAGCTGCACTTTTACTCTCCATTGAGAATCACAAGAATGGGGCGCCAGTGCCCAGGGCCCAGTGTGTTCCTTGGAGCCGGCCTGACCCTTGGTGCTTGTGGACAGAGCCCAGGAGACTGGTGAGAAAGGGGCCCGGGTTGGTGCTGCAGCATATGATTTGTTTTGCTGTTTGAAATTGGCGCCAGCCTATACAGTACAGATTTAATCCCCTGTTAAAATACTTCTCAAAAAAAGCACATAGAAAATAACAAACATTCCCAAAATCATAGAAAAATTTTCTTGTAAAGGAATGAAATGGCCTTCCCACTGTATTAAATCAGAGAGGTTCTAGAAGGAAAAGGAAAAATCAGAGGACGGGACACGACTCTCAAGGAAGTGATGCCCAGAAAGTTCTGGAAGCTGGTGCCATCTGCTCGATACCTTGGTCTCTGAGCTGCTCCTTCACACTGCTATTTGGTACCCTAAGAGTCTCTGCATGCCTGTATCTCTAAAAGAACAAGTGTTGAACCAGTAACTATAGACTGAGATGAACTCAGAATTATACTTCAAAATAGATCACTCTTGCCAAAGCAATCTCTCCTGTATTCTAATCTATAGGAAGATCTTTACCTTATTTGAATAATTGCATCAATCTCCAGATCATTTAAATTCCAAAAGTAATGATCTCGGCAGTAATGATCTCATGAAGATAAGGGCACCTTTGTATTGATATTTTTGAAAATGAAGAGGAGTGCTGTCTTCTTGGAATCATCCATAACAGAGGTATACTTAGCCAACCCACCCAACACACACACACATTCCTAACAGAATTACCCATTTGAACATACTTTTCTTGCCCCAACTTTGCATTTTTGTCTGCTGAACAAAGAAAGAAGCTTTTCCTGTGGTTACACCTGTTCTTTGAGGAGTGATTATGGGGTAGAAAGCCTCAAATCCATATATATAGATATATATATACACATATATATGCATCAGTATAATATATATATCAGTATTATATATATATCAGTATTATATATATATCAGTATTATATATATGTATATCAGTATGAGTTAATGTTCCTGTAATTTTATTTTTATTTATTTATTTTATTTATTTATATTTTTATTAAATAAAATTATTTTTATTAAATAAATATAAAGTTATTTATATTTTTATTTTTAATTTTATTTATTTTTAAATAAAAATTTTATTTTTGTCACATGAACAACTGAAGTGAATGAGAACCAGAAATTCAACTTACTTAATTTGTTTTAGCGTTGTCCACAAAGACTAGAACTAGATAGGTGAACTTCTTAAGCCTTTTGAGACATCTCATTCTCAACTCAGTTCTTTAAAAAAATAAATACATAAGCCCTGGGAATGGAACGTCTGCACATATCATATCAGTGCATTAGCTCAGTCGGTCAGTGCCACTAAGAATAAGTGGAATGGGCCGTTTTCTTCCTGAAGGCCTCATGTACCTTATAGTCTATTGCATTTTGTTCTTTCAGCAATCTAATAAAGTAGATGCGACTGTCTTTGCTTTACATAAGAATCTCAATTTGGGAAGTAAGATAGTTTATTCAAGTATATATAGAGTTATCAAGGACAGAACAGAAATTTGAAATGCTTAGATATTGGCTTAAAAATAAATTTCTGTTCCTTCTCTCTTTCTGTCTCTGTCTGTCTCCGTCTCTGCCTGTCTCTCTCTCTCTCTCTCTCTCTCTCTCATTCCAGAAATAGGACAAAAATACTTAACTGAAGAACTCCTGCCCAAATTCAGAGTTTTAAGTCTCACTGTCAATGTACCTCAAAGATAATATGAAAATATATTGAATCTATCCTCTGACAGGAAAATAATTACACAGTAATCTGCAGTTATCACAACCAGATATGATGATTTACCTAACAGTTCCATCATGTTTTTTTTTAATTGTCAGACCCTATTCAATTTTTGCTACATTTATAATATTTTTCTTTTTTCCCTAGTGATGTTATTTAATGTTTATTTCTAATAAAGTCATAATTTATGTTTTACTTTTCTTTTTCAGGCTATTCCAGGTATTTCAGAAAAGGAAAAGGCTGGTAAGTTGACATTTTGTTTTAAATAAAATGCCATTTTAAAATAGACACTTCATTGAATATGTAAAATGTATAAGTGTCATTAATGTCTGAAGAAAGTGGTTGTTGAATTCCTGAAAAGAAATATCTATTCTGCTCAAAATGTCAAAATATGTATTTATTCATTTCTGAAGGAAAAGAATTTCTTGCTGATCCATGTGATAAGGAATGGTCTTTGAAGATTGATTGTTAGTATATACTGGGATTGTCTTTTGGATCTTAAGTAGCTTATTCAATAGTCATAGAAAAAGTATACTGAAATAATGTTTAAAGCTAGTATGATATTATCAACAATACAAGTATGAAGGAAAATGAATAACCCTACTGGAAAAACAACTATTTTTCAATGCTTTGATTATAACTAACAATACTATGAAAAATAAGGACTGACAAAAAATGTGAAAATATGAAAAACTAGACTTAGGTTTGTAGAATTATGTGCTTTTGAAAATCTCGATATTGTCTTATGTGTTCTGTGTAATGAAAACGAAAAAAAGGAAAAATAGATTAAGGAGTGCGACAACTCTTGAAACATATCATTTTGTTTATAGATATTCATGACACTTAAGAACCATATTAAAAATATGTAGTGCCAGCTGTGAGATGTCATAATTTTAAGTGCCTTATACTAAAGCATTGGAATTCATCTGATACAATTTTCATGCTGTTGTTTGTCTTCTATTTTAGAGATCTTATTTTTGCTGCTAGATAGTTTTCACACAAAAGTTTTCATAGTTTGCTCCTTCTGTGAGGTAACTTTTCTTCCATGTTAAGACTATGCCTAACTTCCTCACTCTGTAATATTGTTGAAAATCCTTCAACATAGAAAAATCTTAACCTGGCCTCATATCAACAGAAGAAAAAAGTGCTTTATTCAACAATGTACTAATAGTATATGAATTAACTACATATATAAATGAATTTAATTACAGTTCCAAAACTCTAATGTCTTTAAACAGATTTTGCTGTCTAGTGAAAACAAGTAATAAATGGTTAAGTGAGCATATGCATTGCAATGAGAAAAAACCCTAGCTTAATTTCCACTTTATCTTGGGTTGTGACATTCTCTGTAATTCCCAGATGAGCTGCAATTTAAACAAAGTAAGTAACAGAGCAATGTTGTCCCTGTATTTCAGAATATCAGCAAATTCTTTCATACCCCAGGGAGAAAATTTGGATATCAATTGTCAAACTGGTGGGAGAGGGAAAAGGAATGGAAATGTTATTTGAGGAGATACAGAGACAAAAACCTACCTTCTCTCTCTTCTGCCTGAACGGCCTCAATTTGAGAAGGAGAAGCACTTTATTTTATCAAGCTTCTCAGGTATTCTGAAAATATTATTGCAACAAAGAACTAATGAAATGGAACATAAATATAACGTAATCACAATTTCTTATCATTATCTGGATAATTTTCCTTCTCCCCAACAATAATGACAATTAGCCATCATTTTTTATCTAACAATGATTTTAGATCATTTTTATAGTGGTGGGCACAAACTACAAGAGTTATGAGAGTGGAACAAGGGGACATTGTCAGTGTTACCTCCAACTCAGTGCTGAGAAAAGCAATGATTCTGAGGTAAGGATGAAAGATAAAGTCTGATATGGAACAATAAGCAAAGAAAATAATCCACTGGACTAAAATCCAGAGTTTAGAGAGTAGAAGAGGGAAAATCGGTCCATGCTTGGAACAGGGTGCTGCCTCCACCCCAAACCTGGCACCCACACCATTTTGGGAAAGGGCTGGGCTGAGACAGAAAGCAAGCTGGCCCCTCAGAGACAGTCTGGATTAATCAACAAGCCCCCAGTTGAGTTATCCTCCCCAGTGGATGCAGCAAAGGTAGACAACTCCAACCCATGGACTCAAAGAAACTGAAAAGAGAGAGGAGTGTAAATTCATAATCATGTACCAGCCATCCCCATCCTCAGAGCCTGCAGTTGCCAAGACTCTTGGAGACAGAAGTTTCTTCCAACACACATAATTTTAAAAAAAAATAATAAACTGCCTATTGCTCCTACATTCAATGGGATGGTAGTACACTGAGCATTTACTGCCCTAGCCACAGTTGTCCATGTCCTCTCACAAAGGGCAAAAGAAAGTGAACCTCAGTTCTGGGACAAAATCAGAAAGCACCTTAGTGAGAGTGCCACTTCCATGAGTTGGAAGAGAAGCAAGTCCTCTTTTGGTCTCTGTGGGTGGAGCTGAAACAAGTAAAATCGTAACCTGGGATAGCAGCCTTGAAGCAAGAAAAACCTGTGAAGGAAGGTCACATGGCAGTTCACAGTCATCACTCTCCAAACTGGCCAAGATAATTGGATCCATGGAGATCTGCAGAGGGACAAACCCAGAGCTCAAAACCAGGACACAAGTTAGGAAGGAGAAAAGTGCCCAAGGCTTTTCTTAGGCAACTGCCTCCTAGGAGGAAATTGCATGGCTGATTGAAACCAGCAACCGCAGTGAAGAGGAGTTATGAGGAAGAACTGGTTTACAGGTATAAGGACTGTGTGAAGGTTTTTACTCCTATTTCTACGCTTAAAAAATACTCTCTTTACATTATAGTGACAGGATCCAACCTAACTGCTATAAATTGAAAAGCTAAAAATAAAAAAATTAGAAAAAGAAACTTGAATGGTGAAAATAGCTTTAGACGATAGTCTTGAACACAGCACCAGAAGACAAATTTTAACTAAAGAGATCTTCATATCAAACAATCTCTTTAAACTCTATCTGACTGGCACTACCAGGACTCCCAGCACCAAGAATGGGGAGATATATGTATATATATATATCCCCAACATCTCCCAACACTCCCCAAACAGATTCAAAGTGGCACCAATGGATGGAAAAGCAAATACTACACCAGCTAGTGGAGTTGTAAAAAATGATTATAAAGGGGAAAGAAACTTGGCAGATTCCAAAAATAATGGCAATAAAACATAAAATGATTGATTTAGATATGGGAGAAACAAATAAAAAGTAGAAAGTGTTGACCAAAATTGTTTTAAAAATGAACAACAAAGTTACCAAAAACATACACTCCACAAAAATGTTTTCAAAAAAAAATACTGGAGGTGAAAAATTGTATAAAATATATAAATTGCAAAAATGATGTGAAGACAGTGTTCCTGAAATTGGGGATAAAATGGAAAATTATGATGCATTACTCAGAGAAGCCTTAAAAACAATGAGAAAACAAGAAAAATTCATCCAACAGCTACTAGAAGATGCTAACAAGAATAATCTAAACTAATCAGCATCAGAAATTACAAAACAGGACTTCTGAAATAAAAAATCTTTTTATAGATCATAATAGAAATCATAATGGAAAACTTTCCAGATATGAGGAGTGATTTCAACATACAGGTAAGCAGGACTTACAGAACACAAACTAATTACAACAAAAAAAGAAATGCCCATAGCACACCAAGTCAAATCCTAGATGTCCACCAAAAAAAACAGAATCTTCAAGCTGTCAGGGAAAAGCAAAAGCAAGATGTAAAGTAAATCTAATCAGGTTTACAACAGAATTTTCAACACAAAATTAAATCCCAGGAGACTTTGGAGTATAACATTTAAGTACTAAAGGCAAACAAATTTCAACTCAGAATATTTCCCAAAAAAACTGTCTTTTGAAAATGATAGAGAAATGAGACTATTCCATAACAAAGAACACCTTAAGAGATATATTAACACCAAACCACCACTCTAAAAAAATACCTAAGAATATCTTAGACACAACAAAATCAACAACCAAAAAAAAAAAATTAAGTAAAATGAATACATCACACAAGGCAAGTATTCAAACAAAAAGTGAAAGAAAAAACAATGATGTCATTATCAGGGGGAAAATCAATGACAAGAATAAGTCAATGTCTTTCAGCAATAACTCTCAATGTAGGTGGCCTTGACTACCCAGTTAAAAGCCACTGATTGAAACTTATGAAAAACAAAATCCAATAGTCTGTTGCATTTGAGAATTCATCTCATATAACATCATGCATGGTGGTGCATGCCTGTAATTTCAGTACTCGGGAGGCTGAGGCTGAAAGATTCCTGCAAGTTTGAGGCCAGCCTTGGCTACAAAATGAGTTCGATACCAGCCTGAATGCATAGTGACACTATGTCTCAAAAAAAAAAAAGATCATCTCACCCAAAAAGAAATTCATGGACTAAAAATCAAAGGATGGAAAACAACTATTCATGCATTAGGATCATGAAATCAAGAAAGAATATCAATCTTGTTCTCAGATCAATAAACAAAGACTTCAAGATTACACTGATCAGTGGTGCCCAAGAAAGTCACTACATATTAATAAAGGGAACAATCCAACAGGAAGAGATAACAATTGCAAACATACATGCACCAAATATTGCAGTACCTAGCTTCATAAAACAAATACTGTTGGACATAAATTATCAAATAAACACCACATCATAGTAAGTAAACGTAATACTTCTACTTTCACAAAGAGCCAGATCAACTGAACAAAAAACATCAACAAAGAAATATCAAAAATGAATCACACCCTCAAACAAATGGACTTAACAGATAACTAGAGAATGTCCTACTCTGTTACAATAGAATATGCATCCTTTTAGTAGCACACAGAATGTTAACCAAAATAGACCACATATTCATCCACAGAATCTACATAAGTAAATACAAAAGAATAAAATCACCCCATATATACTGTCAGCTCATTGTGCAAACTAGAAATCTATCAAGCAAGAAACCACACAAAATTCATAAGTACTTTGAGACAATATTATTATACACTCCTGAACACTCAGTAGGTCACAGAAGAAATCAAGGAAAAAATTCAACAATTTCTAGAATCAAATGGCAATTCCAGTACAACATATCAGAACCTATGGGACACAACAAAGCAGTCCTGAGAGGGAAGTTCAGTACCATTAATGCTCACATTAGAAAAACGAAGCTCAAATACATAATGTAATGATGAACTTTTAAATACATGCAAAACAACAATAGCTCAAACCCAAATGTGTTTTAAGAAAATAAATCATGAAGATCAGAGTGGAAATTAACAAAATTGAAACTGGAAAACAATATAAAGAATCAACAAATTAAAGAGTTGGTTCTTTGAAAGAATAAACAAAATATACAACCCTTTATTCACTTACCAAAAGAAGAAAAGATTCATATCATTGTAATAAGGAATAAAAAAGACAGAATCACAATGGACACTGTAGAAATGCAAAAGATCATTAGTAATTATTATGAAACATTGTACTGCAAAACATTTGAACATCTTCAGTATATGGATAGATTTCTAGACACATCCAAATTACCAAAATTGAACCAAGAAGACATAAAACTTCTGAACAATCCAATAACAAGCAGTGAAATTGAGGCAGTAATAAAAATCTAATAACTAAGAAAAGTCCTCATGAATTCACTAGTGACTTCTACTGAACTTTCAAGAAGGATACAGCACCAACATTCTTCAGACTCTTTAATGAAATTGAAAAGGAAGGAGTGCTTCCAAGCTCATTCCTGGAAGGCAGTATCACTTTGATTCCCAAACCAGAAAAAGACCCAACTGAAAAAGAAAATACTACAGGCCAATGTCCTTAATGAACATATATTCAAAACTCCTTAATAAGATATTGGCAAATAGAATGCAACAAATCATTGAAAAATCATATATTATGACCAAGTAGGTTTCATCCCAGAAGCACAAGAATTTTTCAACATATGCAAATCAGTAAATATAATATACCTTATAAACAGAAGCAAGGACAGAAATAGTTGATCATATCTATAGAAGCAGATAAAACTTTTGACAAAAGGTAATATCCATTCATGATAAACAAAAACCCACTGAGGAGATATGTGCAGAAAGGATATAGTGCAAGCTGGTATCAGCCATTTATGACAAACCAACAGCCAATATCATATTAAATGAAGGAGCTGAAAGCTTTCCCTTTTGTTCAATATAGTATATGAAACATTAGCCAGAGAAATCAGGCAAGAGAAACAGATAAAAGAAGAAGAAAAGGATACAGGGAAAAAGAAATCAAAGTTATCATTATGTGCGAATGACATAGAAGAGCCAAAAGACCTTTAGAAGTAATAATCAGGTTTTGCAGTGCACAAGGACACAAAGTCAACTTGCCAAAGTCAGTATGATTCCTGTAAACCAAAATTTTCTTTCTGAGATTGAAATTAGGAAAACAATGCCATATCAATAGCATCACAAAAAATTAAATACTTATGACTAGTCTAACCAAGAAAGTAAAAGACCTCTACAATGAAGCTATAGACTTTGAAAAAGAAGATTGAACAGATTGTCAGAAAATGGAAATACATACCATGTTCCTGGTTACACAGAATCAATCCAGTCAAAATGATATACAGAATTAACAAAATTACAATCAGAATACTAACAGCATGCCTCACGGAGCTAGAAAAAAAAGTTTTGTAATTCATTTGGAACAAGAAGATAGCCAGAATAGCAAAAGCAATCTTGGGCAAAAAAAAAAAAAGACAGAAAGAAAAGAAAAGCAGGAGGCATCGCAATGCTAGGCTATTAAGTAATATTATAGAACTACAGTGATAAAAACAGTATGATATTGACTGCAATAAGACATGCATAAATGGAACAGAATGGAGGATGTAGTGACATCCCCAGACATATTCAGTCACTTGATCCTTGAGAGATGGGTCAAAAACATATGCTGGAGAGACTATAACCTCTAACAAATAGCACTGGAAAACTGGTTTATACACACGCAGAAGATTGAAACTAGACCCATATTTCTCAACAAGTATTAAACTAAAATCAAAATGGACCAAATATCTAACTATTAAAACAGAAGCACTAAACCTATTGGAAGATAAAGCAAGTAAAACACTTGAAGTGATAGGCATAGGAGTATCTTTCTGAACAGAATTCCAATTGCACAAGAAATAACAGCAAGAGTCAACAAATAGGACAATATCAAATCAAAAACCTTCTGCAATACACAGGAAACAACTAACAGAGTAAAGAGACCGTCTCCAGAATGGGAAAAAATTTTGCTAGCTCAGAGAGAGATTCATATCTAGAATACATAAAGAACTCAAAATATTAAACCACCCAAAATAAAAGTACCAGTCAAAAATGGGCAACTGAAATGAACAATTATTTTTTAAAAGAAAAAATACAAATGATCAATAAATACATGATAAAATGTTCAAAAATTAAAGAAATGCAAATCAAAACAACACTGAGATTTCATTTCATATCAGAAAGAATGGCAATGATTAAGAAATCAAGTAATAACAAATGCTGATGAGGCTATGATTAGAAGGGAACCTTCCCATTGCTGGTGGGAATGTAAACTAGGACAACTATTGTGGAAATCACATGGCGATTACTCAAAAACTGAAAACAGAAATTCCATTCGACCAAGATATCTCCCTTCTAGGCATCTTTCCAAAAGAATGAATGAAATCATATTATAGCAATACATACATACAATGTTTACAACAACACAATTCATAAAACCATAACTAAATCTTAAGAGAGCCTTTTATTCTCTCAATAGGAGAATGAGTAAAGATAATGAGGCATTTATACATATTAGACTACTTCTGGGCTATAAGGATAATTTTGAGTCATTTGTAGGAAAATGGATCTAACTTGAAATCATAAAGTGAAGTGAAATAAATCAGACACAGAAGCCTAAATGCCACATGGTTTCTCTCATATGAAATATCTGAAGTATAAATAAATGAAAAGCAAAATAAAAGACAGATAAAAGGAAATAGGAGATCCTTTGCAAGTGGGAAAGGGACCAAGAGATGGAGTATGCAAGAGGTGGAAGGGAGTGAGACGTGGAAAGAATTAGGATGTATTATGTACATCTACCAACTACCCATAGCAAATGTAATTATTATGCATCAGACACAAGAACTAAAAAAAAGAAAATGAAAATGGGGGAATGGGATCTAAAGACAGGGAGCAAAGTGGGAGAGGAAGGGAAGGGGGATACAAAGAATTAAAATATTTTAAGTACATTTAAAATATAGTAAATAAATTTTATTACAAATAAAGTAAATATGTAAGTACCCACTCTCTAAAATAATTGTAAACTTTATGTAATGCAAATATTTGCTAATATAAAAATTAATTCTAAAAAGAGTCATTAGCTTCAATTTACATTTTCTAAGATATCTGTGAAAAATGGGATCCACTGATCAAAACAGATGACCTGATCCAATTCCAGGCACTCACATGCTTAGCAACCTAAAATGAAGTGAACTCATTTGAAGAGAATCTGGCTTTTCCTGTATGCTAAAATATCACAGTGATTGGAATTTTGCGCTTGATCTTAGCCAAAAGGCCAAGAAGCAATAATGATTGGAATTTTGACGCAGATTCTGAAGAAGGTGCTAGGCTGAAGAGAAAATATAGTTTTGTTTGATGACATAAACAATAAGAAATTATTTCTATGAAAGTGAGTAATCATACTTGCCAAGACAAATGCTTATGTTTGAATATTTTTGAAAAATGGTAACAGATTGGACAGTTCAAAGGAGAATATAATTTATTTCAAAAGTTGCAAAGGATTATAACAGTCTAAGCATTTTAATTCTTACATTTCTAAACTTTCTCATGCTGTATTTAAAATATTAACAATATTGTCAATGTTTTGTATACAAATGCAAATCTCTTTATTCCCAGCCCTATGATCTCTATTTTAAGCTCCCGCTGGACAAAGGAACAGCCATGGAGGCAGGGGACACAGTCTTTAGGGGGAGGATGGTAACTGAGCTCTTAAATAGGATTAAGCTTCATACCCATCCCTAAAGCTTGTCATTTTTTTCTGTCTTGCTAAATGAATGCAGCCTATTGTTCCTTCTTAAGAAAGTCTATTTTAGTCTGTGTGACCTCTCATCCAAGCCAACTGGAACCAACTCTACTAGGCTTTGTGAAGCTGTAAAGAGAATCATTTTGGGTACATTCCATTAATCATTCTTGTACTGCATTTGTACGCTTGCTTCTGTGTGGGCTTTCAGCAGCCATGTTCTGCTCTGATCCATCTTACTGTTAACTCAGCCCAGCAAGATCTGTTTTCTGTGTCTTCTACCATGTGAGGGCAAAATACTCCAAGGAGAAACACTTTGGAGCAGTCCTCTATGGATGTACTTGTTCCACAGATATTTACTGAACAGCAACATATCCTAGGAATCATGCTAGATTAACGGAGCAATTATGAATAAAATATAGCCTCGGTCCTGAAGGGACTTAAACTGTCGTTGGAGATCGTGTTATTCATTCATTCTTCCCTTCTTCTCAAGTGACAATTTCAGAACCCATCTTCTTCAAACACTTCCCAGGAAAAGCATCATATTAAAAGACTGGTTCTCTGCATATGAATGTACATTGCTAGGTTCTGAAGCAAGGTCCAACCCACTGTTCTTCAATAATTAGACCCCGTCACAAAAGTGTCAATATATATAATTGTATCCAGTGGAGAATGTTTTCTTCTAACCTCCATTAGCCCCAAGTGACTGTGAGCCCCTCAAGAGTGGACCAATGCCATTGGTATATTCTCCAGAACATTCCTTATTACCTTGTCTGATCTCCCATAGATTACTTAATTTCCTCTTTCTTCTCATTTATAGAGCATAAATAATCTGCCATTCTGTTATAAAGCAACAAATGTTGACACACAGTAGGCTCAAAACAAAGGTGGCTGTTTTTAATGATAATTACTTATGCACATAATCACTTTCTGTACAGGCCAAACACTGCTTTCTAGGTGTGTGCAAAGAATCCTTACACACTAGGGGAACCAGGTGACAGTTTAGTGGCTGTCCATGTGGAAGGGACTGATCACTCTCTTCCCAAGTCTTCTTAGTGAGCTAATTCATACAAAGGTTATAATGTAAATGTGAAGCTGGTCACACTTCAACCCCTCATTAGAAACTTTCTTTTGTGAGGCTGAAATTCTCTCTTGTGAACATAGAGTCTTCAGTTTCCACAAGAGATTAGTTTCTGAGAAATGCATACTCTGTGTCCCACTTTTTATGAGTCCTTTACTCCCTGGAGCCCCAGCCCCTTAGGCGATTTGACCTATCCATTCCCATCAACCCCCAAACCCAGCTAGGTGTCTGGATTATCCTACCGTCCCCCACCCTTCCTCAACTCCAGCACACAATGCTGCCAAAATTGCCGATCCTTCACCCCTTGCCTATTGCTCCTGCCATTTCTTTCACTTAGGGGTCCACTGTCCACTGGCGTTTTACAGAAATATCCAGGACTCCTCTGTTTTATTTTTTCATTACGTTCATCTGCTCTTTATACTGTTACCAGAGTTACCTTGGAAAAGTAGGACCTGAACATGTCATTTACTACTCTGTTTTCTCTGTCTCCCTATTGTCTAAAGGATAAAATCAAACTTTCCTGCTTGACATATTTGTAGTCTAGATGCAGTATATGTCATTGCACAGGATATTCCTTTTACCCCTCAGATCCGCCCTCCATCTTTCTTCCCCTGGCCAGTGTGGGCTAAACCAGCATGCTGCCTCCTGTCTGTCTTTTCCAGTCAGCCAATGAGGAGACTCCGAGGAGACCCTGGTAGTGGGTGTCTGGCCAATGAGCTTCCATAGTTCATTCCTCAAGAATCATGCCGCTCACATGTTTCTCCATGATATGACAGCCATGCTCTCATCTTACCCTGTGATTTCCTTGCACTTTTATAAATAATACTGATGGCAAACTTCCTTCAGGAGTGCAACGTGCCGTGTATTTCCTACTAGGAGCTCCACCCACACACATACTGCTGTTTTCTCTTCTTGCTTTTATTTTGTTCTATTGCTTGGGACAACTGCAGCCACCATGTACAACAATGGAGCTTCCTGCTCCTCTTTTTACTTCCTAAGTCAGTGGAGTGCACCTTTTCTTGTAAAAAAAAAATTAGAAATTATAGGCAAACATAGAAAGGTAGTGAATTCAGAAAATATAAGAGTAACTGTGTTTTTAATATCCCAATTGAAAATAGTGACATTTACTAGGGAGAAATATATCTACCTTATGATGCAGAATCCACTTCCTATTGAATAGAGGCATGTAACCTACAAAATTAGCACTGCATTTTAGAAACTAAACCATGACTCTCCGGATGTACTTGAAAAAGTAATATAAAGTAATGCAAAATCACTCATTTAAAATTTAAATCACAGAATGACTTGCCAATTTTGTCAGGCTATGTGGCTGCCCATGGACCATTATCATTAGGGAAAAAGTTACAGTTGTCACTTTTTTATCTTGAAAATGATGCCTGTTTTATTAGATCTAACAATCCTATCATTTCTGTAATGAATTATTTCTCAGGCAGATTTGATCAGTAATTTTTCTGTGCTACTAGGAAACTTTTACGTATTTTCTGTTGAAGTGTTTTGTTTTGTTTTGTTTTGTTTTGTTTTGTTTTTAAGGTACTCACTTTTCAAAGTTGAGTTTTTATTGGCCAAGAACAGTCTTTCTGTGCTTCACAATGAAAATAGTTATTGCCACCTAGGAGATATGTGTTATTCAATAAATATGATCACAAAAACACTTTGGTTTTAATATTAGTGATTTTGAATGAATATAGTTTTAAAACTTTTTATTTAACCTTGTTTCTCCCTCTCTCCATTACTCTACTACCTTTCAGAACTGCCAAGTATCTCAAGCAGGTAATTAATTAATAGTACAATTTGGGAAACTCTCCAATACAAATATATAATGGATACCATTGAAAAAGATCACTGAAAATCTGACCTGGGTGTTTTCCTGGTTCATTTTTCTTAGAATGTTTGTTCTTCTGCCTTGAGGTTATTTGGTTGGCTAGAAAATGTTAAATTCAAGATAATGAATAATTATAGTCTGAGACACTTGTGAATGATATCATTCATGAGCACATAAGAGAATCATAGCCACTCTAAACTACACTGTGGTTTGCAGGCAGAAAACAGAAACCAAACACTTCTTCGTGACAAATGTGTGAAAGGAAAACCCAGGATTTTCATAATTTCATTCCATGCTGCTTGTAAACATACTAAATAACAAAGCCCAGACTTGGTGGCCTTGGTATTAATTTTTTGGACTGCCTTTGATTGCTGAGAAGGGAAATACAGATAGCCCAAGGATGGAGTCTAAACTGAAAGCTAAAATAGAAGGATACTTCCTGTTTTTCCAGGGTGACCATCATTGCTTGGATTCAGAACAGTACCCATGTGATCTACTTCACCCTCAGCTACGCTCCAACATTTACATACCCAAAAAGATTTGATTAAAAAAATAGGACTGCCCTACAAAAGAATTCTTTGATGCATTACTCTGTGTCGTGTCTCCATTTGGTACAGATCAGATGAGTTTTATTGCTGTCTCACAAACTAAATCATGAACATTGAAAGACAACTTTGTTTCATTCAACTCTGTATTCCCAATGTGTAGCACGATTGTATTTGCTTGATGATTGGCAAATGAACGAATACCTTTGTGAATAATGAAGGCTTTGCT
>PVJX010012876.1:0-49041 GCA_004027295.1 Dolichotis patagonum | reverse complement strand
AGTTCCTTAACTTCTGAGATTCCCTTTCCCTGTGAAGCTGGAGTGCTGCTCTGCAGGTCTGAGCTGAGGTACTAGGCAACTGGCACATAGTAGGTGCTCATCAAGCCCAACTGCCTTCCTGTTCTTCATTGTTGGAGCTGCTGTATTCAGATTTGGGAAACTTAGGCTCAAACCAGTTCCCAGTTTGTGGAGGCCTATGAAGTCTCCTCCACTACAAGGTTCCAGGATCCCAGTATGATAGCCTGCTGGATAGTCTTGCCCTAGAAGTGGACTGAGCAATATTCTGCCATAGATATCCCCAACCAGCATGCACAACTCCAGTGTCTAGAGCTTGAAGTAGTGGCTGTGTGCCCCAGGACAGACACTTGGGACTGTAGGGCCGGGGACCCTGGGGGTCTTGCTTTACAGTGCTCTGGAAGATGCATGTGACTGTGTTCTGGGGAAGCTTGGCTTTTGTATTCCTGCTGACAGTGAGTATGTTCTCCTGATCACTGCAGCACATGCTTCGTGGGGACCCCTCACCCCAGAATCTGATTGGTGTCTGTGGGTGGCACAGAGATGCACCCCAGCCTGCAAATAGTTCAGGGTGCCCAGAGCTGGGGAGCATGGGGTTGGAAGTGGTGAGATTCCTATGGGGGACTGCTTGGAGCAGGGGACACCCAGCCACCTGGGTGAGGAACTGGCTTCTAGGCAGAATCTGCCTTCCCTCCATCCTGCCCTGTCTGCTATGCAGTTGACTGGAACATTAGCGGTGAAGGAGGGCATGGCTCACAGAAGTTGCTAAGTCCCCTCCAAGCAGAAAGACGGAGTAAAGAGCAGTGAGGGGAGAGGACTTTTCATGCATTCAACAGATATTTCCTGGGCCCTCAGCCAGCTGCTGCAGGTTCAGATGTGGATGAGCCGAGGACCTGGTGGAAGAGTTTAATTTCTGGAGGGAGAAACAAGTATCATGGGCACACACACCTGTGGACAGGGCATGCCAGGGAGAGCTTCACACGGGGTCTCTCGTGGTCAGGGAAGGCCTCTCAAGATGACTTTGGATTTGGTCTAGAAATGAGAAACTAGAGAAGTTTGGGTCTGTAGGGGTCTGTGGCGTAGGGGCGCGCAGAGTCCAGGTCATAAGAGGTAAGATGACCTTGGGCGAGAGAACTGTGTGATGGGAGCCTTCTCAGGACTTGGCCTAGGGCTTGGGCTGCCTGGGAAGACGAGCACAGTGGTAATGGTGTGGGCCTATAGGGAGAGGCCGCCCAGGCCGCAGGCCTAAAACGGTGGGTGCTGTCCATGGTGCTGACCGACGCAGGTGTCTGGAGCAGGGCAGGTTAGGAGGGTGAGGGTGTGCAAGTGAGTGTGCGCGCGCGTGTATCCCTGTGGTACCCAGCTCGCTGGTGTGTCCCCTTGCCGGTTACCAAGGAGACAACGGGAAGACAGAGGGCAGGATTTGATTGGCTGTCCGTAGCGCTGCTCCTCTCTCCGTCAGAACCGCAGCCCGAGGTCAGAAATGGCCCGGGCGGGCGGGCGTGCCAAACGCCAGAGGACGTGTGCCCCAGGGCCTGTATGTACTTGCGTGTGCGTGCTGCGTGTGCGTGTGTGTGTATCTGTGACTGAGACAGCAGCATCTGGGAGTCCTGTGCTCCTGCTGGGGAACATCTGCTCAGTCCCTCAAATCAGGGAGCCGGGCTGGATACATTCAGGAAGCAGCAGCTGGCCTTGGGAAAGGGTCTTTTGTTCAGCTTTAATAGCTGCAGTATCAACATAGCCCATTCCAGATGTCTCCCTGCACCTCTAAAAATGCAAAGAAATCTTGGGGTGGTGCAGTGATTTCCTGTGAAGGTGCTTACACCCTCCTGCAGGGGAGGATGGAGCAAATCTTAGATCCCACTGCTTTCTCCTGTAAAATGATAGATTCAGTTTTTTTTTTGTTTTTTTTTTTTTACTTTGTGGGTGAAAAGACACAAGTTCTAACTTTGCTTAGAAAGGCAGTGGGGAAACAATGACCATCAAAGTGATTCTTCTTTGGCTGGCTTTCCACAGCAGCAGCCCAGGTCAGCTTGGAAAATAAAATCTAGAAACATCCAGGTTCAGGACTGTGGAAGATGTGGCAGTCTGGGAGCTCTTCCCTTGCTCCTGTCTCCACACACCTAGGGTTTGGAGGGTGATGAAGGTGGTGAGGAAGAGGCCAGGGAACCCTCTGCTCCTGCAGCTCTGTCTTGGGTGCAGGGAGGCACCTTCTCTAGCCTCTTTCATTGTTGTCCCATTAGGATATTTTCCCTGAAAAATGTAGAGGAAAAAAATTATCCCAAGCCTTCCAACCAGCCCCACTTCTGTGTCCCCTGTTAGTGTGACTTTCACTCTGAGTTCTTTCTCTGTTGCCAGTGAGCCCCCACGACTACTTGCTAAGCTCCTCTGGGCTGCTCTTTCCTCTTACTCAGGAGGTGCTGGATGGGTCTAGAAGAAGACAGCAGTAGGGAAGAGTTTGAGGGTGCCCTTAAGGAAATGGGGTGCTGCAGGGTGAGGTCAGACATAGACAGGCAGTAGCTGACTGCCACCAATGGTCACTGTAGCCACACCCAGTCTAAGTGCTTTATAATCAATGACCCTAAGGTGTAGGATTCTTAATTTTGCCTTTCAGAGGAGGAAACTGAGGCGAGAAGGTTAAATAACTTCCCTATTGGCACACACAGTCAAGGAGCGATCTGAGACCTGAAACCCAGAGCTAGTGTTTTAACCACTGTGTGAGTCAACAGTGAGACCTCCTGGGGTCCAGCAGGGACCTTGGGATGGGCCACTCCATGCCCAAACATGACCCCTTTCCTCCTGGGGTCACATTCATGTGGGACAATGACCCTAGGATGCTCAGCCCCCTCCCCAGGACACGCATTGCCATGGGGATGGGATTCTTCAGAGGCTTGGTTTTTTTTGTTGTTGTTGTTGTTGTTGTTTTTTTGGTACCAGGGATTGAACTCACAACCTCACACCAGGCAGGTGCTTATGCCAGGCAGATGCTTATGCCACTGAGCTAAATCCCCAGCCCTCTACAGAGGGGTTTGAGCCTGACTTGTGACAGGTCTTATTTGGCTTTGAAGGTGGCCTGAAAAAATGAGCTGACCAGTTTTAATAGGAGAGAAATTTTCATATCAAAAAATATAGATTTATAGCTTTCTTCAGAAGATCAGGCTGCCCTAAGGTCACATTTGGTCATCTGCTCAAAGGCTCTTCTATGCTCCTCTTTTACCCCTTCTTTCCCAGCCCAGAAAAACTTTTAGGAGGGCTCTGTACCCTCAGCTTGGGTGTTGTAGGCTGTGGGGATGTGCCCTGATGCTCTGTGGCCAGAATGAGAGACTTTTGCTCAGTTATTATAAAACAATGTAAAGCACTGAGTTTGAATCCTGCCCACCACTCTAGGTAGTGTGGACCTAAGGAGGGAATTACAGGCTGCCTCTTGCTTCTTCATCTCTCCCAAAAATCAGGTTTAGTAGTAGTGTTTACCTTAAGGTTGTTTTGGAGATTAAGGTTCAGTCTCTAGTATGGTCAGAGTTAGCAGAGAGCACCTTTCTCCCTCTGGGTTCAGGAAAAAAAAAAAGCAAATGTTTTGTGTAATAGAAGAAACCAACCATGAGGTTCAAAGGTGATCTGAAGACCAGAAGGCATAGTACAGTGGCATCTGTCACTGATAAAGGACTGTCCTGCATGCTGGAGGACTTGCTGCAGATCAGATAGGAGGGGCACACAGACAGCCACAGGTTATTCACAGGTGTCAGTCAGCACCTCATCACTGGCACAGACATGGAGAAAAACTACTTGAGAAGGAAGCACTTGTAGTGGCTCCTGTTCCTGAGGCAAGACCCAGCATCACACCAGAGGGGCTGAGGAGCAAGCCGCTCCCCATGGTATCTTGGAGGGAGAGAGAGGGAGAGAGGAGCCGCTGGGACAAGACATAGCTGCCCCAGCCCAGGCCCCCCAAGTATCCCCCACCCCAGCCTCACTTCCTCTAGGGTCCTCCTTCCACACATCCCATGAGCCTGGCAGTAGGTCCCTCCAGGCATGAGGTCAGTGTCCTTATGTCCTACCCCATCTGGACTGTACTCTGGACACTGCTGAGTAGGGGGTCAGGCCTTCAATGAGAGATCCTTGGGGACAATCCTGTCCAGCTGTAATGCAAGGAGAGACACAAATGGCCACAATGAGGATAAAAGATGGGCAACTTTGATGCCTAGTAGGGAAGGTGGGCTGCATCACCCCAATTTGAAGAGGTGGTTTTAAAATCCACAGAACCTGGTGTTGGGGAGACCTGGGGCAAGGAGACTGACCAACCCATCAGCACTAGGGCCATCTAAGTGGAATAAACAGCGTCTGGAACATCCTGACCTTTAACCCGGCTGTCAGTCTAGAATGACCTGACTTTTCCTTCCTGAGCATCTGTCCTGAGAAATATCTAGCACAAATGCAGAAAGTAGCATGAGAGAGGGTATCTCCTGCATTGTTAATGAAAAATAAAAAAGAATAAACTATTTGTCCATCCAGAGAGTACTCACAGGAGAATTGAGAGGCCTAATGATTCAGCTGGAGGTGGTGGTGCACACCTGTAATCTCAGGACTCAGTGAAGCTGAGGTGGGAGGATGGTAAGTTCCGGCTCAGTCTGGGCAACCTAGCAACTTAGCAAGACTGGCTCAAAATAAAAACTAAAGAGGACTGGGGACGTAGTTCTGTGAAGGCCCTGGGTTCAATCTGAAGTACTACCAAATAAACAAATGAAAGTAAATCTCAAAAAAGTCGGATAGGGTGGCACAACTTGAAATCCCAGCTGCACAGGAGGCTACGACTGGAAGATTACAGGCTCATGGCCAGCTTGGGCAACTTAATGAGATTTTGTTTCAAAATAACAAGCACCAGGGTGCAGCTCAGTGATAGCACTTGCCTGGGATGCAGGAAGCCCTGGATTCCATTCTCAGGACCACAAAACACACAAGCAAACATAGCCCAGCAGCGTCCATCTCTCTCCAGCCTGTGTCTCCTACTGCTGCCCCCCTCTCTTGTGGTGGGCACTGCTGGGTCCAGCATAGCCTTCGGGAAACTTCCCCATGTCATGTGCAGAGTGAATGGTTATCTCTACCCTTCAACACAAACCCAGGCTTCTTGTCACCACTGCTGCACTCTTCTTTATCCCCCGAGGTGTGGTGTGACAGACGAAATCAAATTATGTCTCTGACGGAGCCACACAGGGAGGCCTCACTGCTCCATCTCAGGTGTAAGGGACAGTGCCACACTGCTCTCTGCTGTGGCTGGACGAATCTAGGCCAGTTTAGGGTTTATGAAACTTCACAAAGGACAAGGACTTAGGTGGTTTGCTGGTCCAGGATCCTTAGTCAGTGGTGGCACCAAGGCCCAGGCCTTGAAGAGAGGGGCATGACAGAGACAGTCATCAGGCAAAGACAGGCAGAGAGGCTGGGAGGCCCAGAAACCCTGGGGCTAGAGGTCCTCAAGGAGGGAGCCCCACAAAGAGCACTTGTCAACACAATGAAAGAGTGCATTCCTCTCCACCCATACTAGAGTCTGTTCTAGGCAAAAAATGAATTCTCCCACAGAGCCTGGGGTTCACCAGCCACCTCTTGGCCTGTGGCATTGAGCTGAAGGCTTGGCTGCTGGGGTGGGGGAATCAGATGGGGGCACTAGGTGTCATGATGAGGCCGACCCAGTGGTCCATGAGCGCCTTCCCCAGGCTACCTTGAGTGACTTCAGGGCTCACCAATGTGGTACAGCTGGAGGACCTGCACTCAGGGCTCTGGGGTTCGGGGTGGGGGGACTGAAAGTACAGACAGGAGTGGCCTGGGTCCTGGACAATCTAGGAGCCAGGCCCTGCTGGACTGTTTGACAACTGTTGCTGTCTGGTTCTGAGTGCGAACCAGGCTGAATCCAGGTCCCTCTAAACACACAGTGCCCCAGTCACATTCAGGGATAGGATGGCACCAAGATCTTGGTAAACCCTGCCTTGCAGATCAGAGGAAGGGACATAAGCCAGGGAAAGCCAGGTATGGCGGCACATGCCTATAATCCCAGCATTCAGGAGGCTGAGGCAGGAGGATCACTGTGAGTATGCAGCCTAGGCTACATACTGAGTTCAAAACAAGCTTATATTACCTAGCAAGATCCTGTTTAAAAAAAAAAACAGAAACAGCCTCAGCGATATTCATCTTTCAGCTTGCTGGGATTTCTGTATAACAAGCATGATACAGAGAAGGGTAACTCGTGGGTGCATCAGAGTGGGGTAGCGAGTGCTTCACAGACAGGGCAGAGTACAGCAGATGGGGCCTGGGCCAGTGTCAGAGGGCACCGGGCACCCCGCATTTATGAGTGCCTGTATGAGCTGGGTGGGCACAACCTCTCTAGAGAGAGGATCCTTCAATGGCAAGGGAGGGCTGACTGCTGGGGTTTGAACACAGAAAACTGTTTGGCCTACCATGTGTTTTAACTCATTTCCTTTGGGGAAACCTGTTGTTGCTAGTAGGGTTTAGAGTCAGGAACTCTTTCTGTAACAAGTCCTAGGTCTCCTTCGCTTATGTAACTGTTGCTCCACTCACACAGCTCATCCCCAGGGTCCGGCACCGAGGATGGGAGCCTCACGTGGTGGCGATGCTAGAGGTGGGGCTTTGGAAGGGATAGGTTTAGGCCAGGCCATGGAGGTCAGGGACTCCATGGTCAAATTCTGGCTGCCTTAGCGGGGAAGAACAGACAGAGCACACAGCAGGTACACCCTTCCAGCCATGACCCTGTGCACAGCCTGGGGCCCATCACGAGGCCAGAGACCTAATGTAGGCGGGGCGGGGGGGATAACCTCATCTCTCCAAAACCATCTGCTGCAGGGCCGGGGTCTGCTAAGGAGGGGGCTCAGGAAAGAGATGACTTTGCCCTGCACTGGCCAGGGTCTGGAGGTTCTGCCTTTCTGCAACCAGTTTTATGATTCTCCCTTTTTCTCTGTTTCCAGTTTACAAATCTTTGCATGATTTTTGGTGGATGTTTAACTGTTTCCAATGATAGAGCACAGTAAAGCAGATCAATAGTGACATCACGGTGCCCCATGCACGTGGTACTAATGCACATGCGGCTCTGGCCCCCACTGTCCCTAAGCAAAGAGTACAGCCTGGGGTGCAGCTCAGTAGTCCCAGAGCAGAGAAAAAGAAAGAAGTTTCCTGTTCCCCTGCAGTGCCCTGAATGCCCACACTGACACATGTATACATGCACATACCTGAGCTGGACACCCCACTGCTTCCCTTCTAGCATTTGCTTTGGCAAATGAGACCCCAGGAAGACTATGCTCCTGCTGTAGGGTAGCTGTGACATTCTGCCCTGAATCCCATGTGTACTCTGCCTCCTTGGCCATACTGCCTATAGACGCTGTCTCTGCTGCCCTTTTCCAGCTTTCTCAGCTGCAAGCGCTGTGTTCCCTTCTCCTCACATCTTCCTCTCCGCTGTGGCCTCCCCACATCCCCCCTGGGATGGCCTGCCTCACACATGCTTGTGAGCAGGGGAGCTGACCAGGGGAGGGAAGGCTGTTGTCATGGTCCTTTTCCCCAGCTGGGTGCTCAGTCCTGCGGAGAATCCTCCCTGTTCTTCTTTGTGCAGTCTGCAGCCCAGTAACCACAGACTAGGGAGGTGGTGAGAAACCAGGAGGAGGAGGGTGGGCTGGGAAGTGGCATCCCGGGGGAAAGAGCAGGTGAGGCAGGACCACCACCTGGGAGGGCCTCCTGGGAGAAGTCCTTGGTGCTGCGCCTGGAAGAAGTGTCCCACAGAGGGAACAGTTTGGGCACAAGTTCTGATGTTCTGTAGGCCATGTGACTACAAGCCCTGTGACATCTGAGCCTTGTGTCCCCTGGGACCCCTGAGCCGCATGACTCACAAACCTTCCTTCCTGCACCACCGTCTTCCTGGAGGCCCCCTCCCTCCATCCACTACAGAGAAGAGGAAACTGAGGCTGAGGGGTTAACTGGCATGTCAGTCTCCCTGGAAGCCTGGGGTGGCATCAGGGTGCATGGTGCCTTCATGGGGCCAGAACCTCGCAGTGGCTCAGTAGGGCTCTGATTCTCCTTGCTACCCACATGGTGTCTTTCTGTGGCGCCATGGTTTCTTCACCTCTGATTCACCCTCTGGGAGAGAAGGGCTTGGAATAGGAGAGGTGTGGGGCATGGGGTCCCCGGTTTGGTGTGCAGGATTCCTCCTGGCGGGTGTGGGATTCTCCAGTTGTTTTACAGAATTCCCTTTGGTTCTCCACATGCAGGGCACAGAGCCCTATGGGTCCCCCAGAGCTCAGTTCCTTACTCACTTTGCTGTGTGACTGTGGTTATGTGTGCTGACCTCTCTGAGCCTCATTGTCTTCATCTATAGGGAGGGTAACCAGGAGGATGGGACCTCAAAGGTGACCACAGTCACTGTGGCTTTGCAGCTGTGGCCCCTGGCAGGTGGTGACAGAGGAGGTGCTGGCATGGGTTGCAGTTACAGATGGCATGCAGCTACTCTATTTACCACTTCCTAATAAATACATATGGCACATCAATAAAATATCTTCCGGTTAGTGCAGGCCAGATCCAGGTGGGCGTGGGGCTAAATGGCCTCCTGTGTGGTGTGGGGAGCAGTGGAGCCTGGTGTCCTGTATTAACCCTGTTTTTGCTGCATACCTGCCATGAAGGGACGTGGGGCTCCCTGCTCCCCTCTGCTCACCCTGCAGAAACAAGGCCATATCAGTGGGTTCACACCCACTGAGGGGCCCCTGAAGTCCACAGAGGCCTGGACTTCTCATCCTCCCAATCTCAGAGTCTCTGTGAGGCACCGTGTGGGCCTTGACACAGCTGCCACGGTCCCAAGCATTGTTCACCACGCAGCTTCTGGGCAGCAGACCTGCCTTGGGCTCCAGGGACCTGTTGGTAGTTGAGGTGACCAAGGCCTGGCCCCACCAGGCTCCTCTCAGCCAGTGAGGCAGCCATGCACAGTATCTGCAGACTGACACACATATGATGACAGGTGACACAAGCTGGAAGCAGGATAGGGATGGTGTCATGAGGCAGGTGACATGGGAAGAGCTTATCCCCTGGCCCCTTTCTCACAGCTTCCCCACTGTCCTTGACGCTCTTGGACCCTGTAAGTATTTGAGGGTCACTGTGTCTTCAGGCAGGGACCAGTGCTGTATGCAAAGGCTCCTTGAGCCATCCTGACATTACCACATCTTGGAGTGGCTCCTATGCCTCCCTTGTGTCTCTGTTTAGTTCATGTAATCAACAAAGGGCTGGATACATGGTACATAAAGAGCTCCTATAAGTCAACAAGATGACCCCATGTAGAGTGGACCTAGACTTAAGCAGGTATTTATGGAACAGGAGGCAGGGACAGAGGTACAGTGAGACCTCCAGGGTGATGCAGTCATGGTGCCTGTCCTTTTTCTCTGGTGGTCCTGCTTACCCTGTCCCCCTCTGACCCTCACAGCCTCTGCCAGGTTCCAGACAGAAGCCAAACCACCCATGCTGCCCCACACCCATCAGGGGCAATGTTGGGTAAGAAAGAGACCTGCACTAACTGGAAAATCTGACTTATACCTGACCTGTAAGCAAGGTCAGTCCTTGGCCACAGAGCAAAGTTGGGGCATTTTTCCTCAGGGCAGAAACAAGCGCTGTCCAGTGCAGGGCCTCTGCACATGCTCATGATTTCGTCTGCCTGTCCGTCTGCCTGCCCATTTGTCTCACTGCTGTGGAGCAGCAGTTTGCAGGCTCCGGTGGGTTCCTACTCTGCATTCCAAGTGACATTTCCTTCTTCTGGGAATTCTCAGTGCCGTTCAGGCCATCTACTGCTTGGGAGACCTGTTGCGTTCTGAAGGGATGGCCACTCTTCTGTGTCCCCTGGCTGAAATGGAGTCACACCAGCAAACACCATCCTGCCACACTGGTGGGCTCATGTTGTCCAAACACCTCGGAGCTGCTCATCCACCATGAGCAGCTTAAACCGGTGCCACCCTCTCAGCTGAGGTGGCAATGGTGGCATGAACCTGGCCATGCTCTTCCATGAGAGCTCAGTTCCAGGGGCCTGAAGATGGTGGCAGCCACCTCCATCTCCAGGCTGGGTTACCTGTGGAGGAGCAGGGGGCATTGGTATCTGGTTTGGGGGGCCCAGAGCTTCTGCTCAGCTCTTGTGAGGGCCTGGGACAGCAGTGTCAGTGTGGCAGGATGGTGGGCAAAGAGGTCACAAGTAAGCTAGGGAGCAGGAAGGCCAGGCAGGCTCTTCATGACACCTGCTCTTTTGGGAACCTTGCCCTCCAGTGTCCCTTCCAAATGACCAGTGCCTACCACTGACCTCACCCAGCATCTCAGCACAGCCGCACCAGGACCAAGTTCCAACAGAAGTCTTGGGGTCAAAGCACAGCACTCTCCTGTCTCTGCACATTTGTCCTTCTGTCTTCCTGTCACCTCTGCTGGTCTCGGATTGGTTTCTGTCTTTGTCCTCAGCCTCCCTTTCTCCTTCCGACTCTTTCAATTTCCTGGATTTCCTGAGAAATAAACATAGATCATTTGTCTCCGAGCTGATGCATCATGAGCTCCAGCAGCAGGGGAATCAACAGAAAATAAAACTGACATCGGCCACAACTGGCGCAGTAAAAACAGCCATTGATCTAAACATCAACCAAGGGCTCGGATCTCCGCACCAACGTCAAGTTCTGCAGAATTCACCCTGAGAGAACTGGAGCTGACAGAAACCCTGGCCTTCCGGGAAATTGCCACAGAGAAGTTGTCCGAGATTGGCCTGTGACTGATGGCTGAGATCTTCATTGCCAGCTTCAATTAGGAAAGACCCGATCTTTCCCAGGAAACCGACCTCAGGAAGCAGAGAGGGTGGGAATCTGGGAGGCACTGAACTGTGCTTTTTAGAGGATTAATCAGTGGTTTAAGTGGAATTGATGAGGCTCCTGCCTGAGAGTGCATTCTTGTAGGCGGCTTCAGGGGCCTGGCACAGATGGAGACACACTGTGGGGTGGCATGGGGAGGCCTCTGGCTCTCCCCCAGCTGCTACCCCAGGGGCAGGGCAGGGATACTGGCAAAACTACCACTCCCTGGCAGCAGCCCTGAGGTCCCACATGCCAGGAGCACCCATGACACAGTGTGGCTTTCCTCGGGTGGCTGCCTGACTGTGCCCTGCTCAATGTCCCCAGGGACTGTGAAGTTGGAAGGTAGGGGTCCCTGGTGCTCTGTGAGGCCACTGGGTGACAGCGTTTCCTCTTCATTTCAGGGGACTATGACACAGTTGGGTCGCCCCTGTGACTGAGTGAGGTTTGAGGCCCACTGAGTACTGAGTTCTGCTCCCAGGAAAGCACATTCCCAGCTGGTGTGCCAGGCGCCTCCTCTTCCCTCTACCCACAGATGTCCTGGGGACCATCCCAGCCACCCATCACCCTTCCTTCTGTCCTGTGACAGATACTGGAGACAATGACAGGAAGGAGGCCCCAGGCTCTGGTCCCACAAGCAACAGACAATGCACCAAGACCTCATGGCCTCAAGAAGCAGAGAGGGATGGGGTCAGCATCCCACTGTCCCCTGCCAGGGCACAACTGGGGGACCTGAGATCTCCCAGACCCCATCTTCCAAGGGTGCTACCGCTCCTCCATGGTGCTGCAGGTTAAGACCAGACTGCAGCCTGCAGTCCTCACTCAGTGTTTCATAGTATTAACAGGGAAACTGAGGCACAACCTAATGGACTCCAAAGCACCAGCCCCTAACCCAGAGAGGAATGCAGCTCTGTGTGCAGTGCTATGCAGGGCCCAGTACTGTCGCCATCCTCCCCAGGTACTTTGCGCTGGGATCTTCCCATCCTCTGCAGCTGGGGCACAACATTAGGCCACGGGTTATACCTCATTCTGAGGAGACCACAGCCTCATCACCTGCCTCCACCTCCTCCACCATCTCCAGCCTGCACTACCCGAGGCTCTAGGTCTCTGACCTCTCCTCCTGGGTTGTACATTTTTATTTCTCCTTCACTGCCAGCAGCACCTGTCTGGTTACTATGCCAGTGCCAGCCCCTCCTAGCAAACTCTGGATCCCTAAGTGACTGGCACGGTCCTGGACCTACCTGCCATGGTCCCTGAATCCTACACATTTGTCCTCTGTCATCTGCAATGGCATATCCCTCTTGTCCCCACTCTGATGATCAGCTGTGACAGCTGAGTATGCCCAGGGGTCACTGATATGATCCACTGTCCCCAACTCCTGTCCCTTTCCCTGGGATTTAAAGCTGGGTCTGGGTCACTTGGGTGTCTGGGCTTCCTGGTCTCCCCGAGCTCTGACATCACCCTGGGTCCCTGAGCTCTGAGGTATCCTGGCTCTGTGCCAGCCCCTTTGCCCTCTGCACAGTCACTGGGCTTCCCAGCCCTGTCACTTCCCTGTGGGTGTGACAGAGTTACTTCCTTAAAGAGCTCTAAAGGGGCCAGTAGGTTTTCTCTTGAACCCCTTACCACTAGGGGAGCTCTACAGATTCTTAGTCGCTCCACCTTCTCTTGGAGCGCAGGGCTGGCTCCATCTACCCTCCCCTACCACCCATGTGCCTCCCTCTTGTTCCAGCAGAGGTCACCATTAGCCAGGATTCTTTCAGGGCAAACAACCTGGGTTTGGAGAAACAGCTCACTGTCCCCTCCTACTCCTTCCATACTCAGTTACTTCTTTGCCAGGGGGTGGTTGTGGCTTCTTTGTGACCCCTGTCACTCACCCTTCCCCCTGGACACGGGCTGTGTCTCCTGGTTCTGTTCCTTAGAGGTGAGCACTGCCTGCCTGGATGGCACAGAGCAGGAGGCACCCAGCCCTTCCTCCTCCTGCAGTGTCTCCTTTAGATCCCAGGCAGGGCAGACAGCAGGCAGAAGTGTCACCAAGGCCCAAGAGGGAGGGGAGGGAAAGGCAGCACTGATGAGATTCAGGTAGGGAACAGCAGTGTGATACAGGCACCCGCCTCCCGCCAGGGTTCCCCTCATCCTACTTTCTGGCCCCTGTGTGTGCTTCTGAGAGTGATCAGTCCTGTGTTTGAGTCTTGGTCCAACCACCTTCATGGTTGTGTGGCCTTGGGTGACAGAAGCACCCTCTCTGCATCCTGGGCCATAGGAACAAGGATACTGTAGTGGATTCCAGGGCTGCTATGATATCGCCCCCTATTGGACGGACTTTTTCCCTGCCCTGTCAGTGCCATGGTGAGCTCCAGAGTCAGCCTGCACTTCTGCACCCTGGCAAAGCTCCCTTGCCTCAAAGCCTCTGGTGTGGCCCTCTGGATTCTGGAGTACTCAGGATAGAGCAGGCCAGGCCATGGCCACTGGCTGCCATGGTGGCTGTGGAGCCAGGGATGAGGCTCCTGGGCAAACAGGGTGAGGCTGTGGGGCAGAGCACAGGATTTGGAAAGGTTGGTCGGGGAGAAGAGTGCCTGCCAACCCCATCTGTACAGCAGCACTGTTTCACCTCATCCATTTCAGCACAACTCTGCTCCAGGTGCTCAGGTGCAGTGATTGAGCCCTTGCTATGTGTTGGCCATTGAAGGGGTTCGTGTTCGTGTGACTGCCTTTGTCCTCACAGCTAAGAACAAGGAATTCCTGCTATCTTCTTCCCTCTGACCTGTGTGCGATGGTCATCCCAGCATTCAGGAGGCTGAGGCAGGAAGATTGTCAATATTTCAAGCAGGCAAGGAAATTGAGGCCCATCAGGTTGAGCAGTGGTGCAGGTCTTATAACTATGCAGTGACCAGAGTGGTCCTCAGGAACTGCAAGAGGAAGCCATCTGCCCAGGGCCACATAGGTGACCACCCCAGGCCAAGCAGCTTGACCACTGGATTTTTCCGTACAGGTTTACAATGGTGCTGGCTGTTCTCCCCCATGGGGCCAGGCATCTCTGCCCACAGCAAACACAGGCACAAGGTCAGACACCCAGGCCCCAGTCCTTGCTGCATGACTGACGGTCCTCATAAATGGGCAGGAGGTGGGGGCAGCCCATCCTCAGGGACCCCACTGCAGACTCTGCCCCCTAGTTGGGACTCCAGACTGATTCAGCCTCCTGAAGAGGCGTGGCCCCAGAGCATCTCACCTCTCTGAGCCCTGTTTTCTTCATTGATGAGACAGGGGCTTCAGGGCCACTCTGGGCTGCTAAGAGTTAGAGAGGAAGTCATGAAGGTCTATGGGGTCCCAATTTTCCTGCCTTGGTGCCCATTTACAGGCATGGGGCCAGGCCCCAACAGAGCAGTCCTAGCACAGAGTCGCTGTCTGTCAGGATTGAACACCCAGTGTGCAGCCCTAACTCGGGGTTCTGTGCAGCTGTGAGCTGCACAGCCCAGTAAGAAAACCAAGGCCCTGTGGGTGAGGAGCTGAGTTTGAATCCAGGTCTATCCTCCTGCTCTGCTGTCTGGCAGGAGATCATGGGCTCATTTCTGCCCTTAGTCCTATGTCCTTTGTCCCCACAAGAAGCTGGGAGCCCCCATGTCTCCCTCCAGCACCCCTGGTAGTCCCAAGACTCTTTGCTTCCCCGCAGGGTCTCTGCTTGGCAAAGACAGTAGCAAGGCTGGGAGGCAGGAGGCTGGCAGGAGGCTGAGGCAAGAGGCCTCCACCTCCCTTAGACACCTTCACCCTGGGTCTCCCACAGTTTGACTTCTTGGCAGCCATGACCCCAAGAGTGTGTCAAGTGCATGTGTCACCTGCATCAAGAATATGGAAGAAAGGCCATGGGTGCAGGGGCTGGTGGGTCCTGCCTCAGTCTTTTTCCAGGGACAATGTGCTTGCCCTATCCACCTCAAGAAAGAGATGGGGAGGTCAGAGGGGGCCTGCTGGATGCCAAGTGAGTTCACTTAGTTTTTGTCAAACACAGATGTGGGTTCCTGTCCACCCTCCAGGCCACAAAAGAGGGCAGGCATGGAGGCCAGATATGAAGAGGCTCCAGTAGCTCAGGTCACACTGTGACTCCGTCTGAGGCCTGGCATGGTGCTATCTTCTAGGACACAGAACAGCAGACCCTGTCATTGTCCTGGAGCCTGACCTTGGGAACAGGAGGACAGTCCCAGCAATATATGAAACATACGACAGTAGCCATGGCTTCTGCCACCTGTGGTCCCTAGGGCCAGGATTCCGAAATGGCAGTGGTATAACTCAAGAATAGCAGCGTTGTTACTCTGCCTGTTCAGAAACAATGACTCTCATCTTATTCTGCATTCTGAGATGTGCTGTCCTGCTTAGCCCATGCATCTCCCTTGGCCCAGCGCGTTCACTGTCTGGTGCTGCCCCCACCTCTTGGGGCTGGTGTCCAGTGAGGGTCACACACCTGTGCCCCCACGAAGCTCCAACTCCTCTCATGTGTCTTAGGTGGCTGGGTCAGCACAGCACGATCTGGCCATGTCCTGGGAATTCCCATGCTGCGCTGTCATGATGCTGTTGGGGTCCATGGGACACGCTCACTCCTGGCTATCAGCTGAGACCATGAAGACCACAGCTTGTGTTTCTTCTGAGCAGCCAGGGACTTAGAGTGGCTTCTGCTAAGCCCATGACCCACTCCTGGGACTGGGGACACCCAATGGGTGACTAGAGGTGGAGCCAGACTTGGCCTTTGCTTGCTAAATCCCGGTCCCTCCTCCCCACGCGGAGTGGAGGGAAGCCTGGGCTCGTGGCCCCTCAGAACCACAGTCACCTCAGACTTCGGCAGAGCCTGAGTGACTGTACACCCAGATCAGGAGGGTTCTGTCTGAGCTACAACGAACCATGCCTCCCTTCCCCTCAGCGTGCCCCAGCACCCCTGCCTTGTCTGCAGGATCCTCTTGTTAGAACCCCCTCTAGCCACTTGGGCCGGACCCCCATTTCAGCTTCTCTCACCCAACTCAAAGTCTGTCCTCCAACATGTGTTTTTGTTTAAATTTCCATTCTCACTAAAACTGGGACCCACACCTGCAGTGACCTGATTACTTCACCGCCTTAGGTGTGAGTGCAGGAAGCAGCCTGTGTTGGGGCGGTGCTGTGTGTGGGTCCTTCCAGGGATAGAGGTGGGTGGCTGCAGGTGAGCGCAACCCAGGTGGAAGTGAAGGGGCTGTGCAGGTTGCATGGGTCGAGGCAGAGGGTATGGTGAGTGCTTTCTGGGGAGGAGGACTTGGGGTACCTTCCAGGTCCTCACAGCCTCGGCTGCATGGAGGGGGAGGAGGGCAGAGATGGCAGGCGCGGCTCAGGCTCCGGAGGGAGGATGATCTATTTTAGCAAGCCGGGAGGGCGGAGGGATGGAGGAGGGAGGCGGTGCGGGGCTGCAGTGTAGCAGCTGGGCTCCCTCGCCAGTGCGGAGGCTGCCGAGACCCCTTCTAATCCAACTCACCCTCCTCTGACTGCTGCAAGCAGCAGGACAATGCTGGCGGTATCACTCAAGTGGCGACTGGGCGTGGCCAGGAGGAGGCCCAAAGGTACAGTGATGGGTGGGTGCGGGCAGGCGAAGAAGTCCCAGATTTGGGTCAGGGTCCTCTGGCCTCTGCTGTGTCTCTGTCCCTGTCACTTTCCCTCTCTACCTCTTTGGGCAGCTGCCACCCCGCCTCTCTCCCACTCCCTCTTGATTCCTGTCCTGTCCTCTCTATCCTCACTGCCTGTCCTTGTTCTCCTGGGTCTCTTTCCTGGTCTCTGTCTATCCTGTGTCACTCCATTTCTACTCCAACAAGGCCTGGGTGGCCTGGGGGAGGGTGCTGAGTCCCTAACTGGGGACCCCAGGCCTCACAGTGCCCACCACCTTCAGGGACAGGTGAGAGGCAGGGTGGATTTACAAGCTCTGTGCTTCAGGCTGTGAACTAAGAATAACCACCAGCTAGCAGGAGTGGTGGCTTGGGCGTTAATGTTGTGCTGCTGCACACTGGAGTTGCCCCTACCCTATATTAATGGCACAGGAGTCAGTCAAAGCACAGAGAGCTCAAGTAACTTGCCTGAGGCCACACAGCAGACCCTTGCTGGTGGGGTTCCCACTGGGGACAGGCAGCTTCCCTGGGCTTCAGTCCTGAGTCTGTGATCCCTGGGCACGCGATATGCTGGCACCTTATGTGTCTGCACAATGAGGCGTTTCCTGTCTTCTTTTTTCAAAATACAAACATTTTAATGCCTGGAATCCCTTTTCCTGGCTTCTGCCACATGTTTAATCTTTCCTGGGTGAAACCTCCAGTTCCCTATGCACTTCCTGATTGCTTTTAGGGTCCCAGACTGCACAGCCACCTCCCTTCCTGAAGGGTGAAGTTATAAGGTCCTGCTGGTGCCAAAAGAAGGAAGCAGCGACTTTGCTTGAGAGGCCAGGGGGGCTGTCAAGGTGGGGTCCCCTAAGGATAAGTAAGAGTTTTCTGGATTAAAAAAGAGGGTGAACTGCTTGTGCTGAAGCTGGAAGCTCTCCCTGCAGGGCCAGGGAGACCTGTGGTTAGCATGCAGGCATGGGGAGGAGGGACTGAGCATCATAGTAGGAGGGTGCTGGGAGGTCGAGACTCTGCCCCAGGACAGTGGGGGTCACAGGAAACTCTGAGGCTGAGAGAACAGAGGCACTTTTTAATGTTGGGCAGTATCATCTTGATCTGTAAGCCAAGAGGGCTCCAAGGCCCCAACTGTCCCACACTGAGGGCCACAGCAGGCCCTTGCTGCCTTGTTGTGCCTGCACCACAGCATCCTGGGCCAGGGACCTGGGGACCTGCTTCTCCCAACCTCCAGTTGCCTGATCCCAGCAGCCTGCAGAGCTCCAGATGGTTCTTCATTCCCCAGCATTGATCTAGTGACTGCTGTGTGTGGTGCTGTGAGCTGAATCACTCATGTGACATTAGGGGAAACTGAGGCCCCAGAGGAAGTTGCTCCCCAAGATCTCTCATCCAAGAAAGGAGAGACAGAGGAGGGGCTCCCTGGCTGCTCGGTCTTCTGGCCCCTCCCGGATAGCTTGACGGAGTTGTTGAGGCTGGGCGTCCTGTTCTGCTGCTCCATGCCTGGCCCTGCTGCTGTCCCCCCACCCCACCCCCACCCCATCCAGCCTAGTCTCTTTTGCAGAGCTATGAGGCTGAGCAAGGTAAGTGGAACAGAACCACCCCTGCTGCAGTATGCCCAGGTGCTGTTCCCATCCCTGCCCAGGTCAGGATGTGTCTGTGGCCCAGGGATCAGCATGGCAGCATCCACCTACCCCACTCACATACCTGCAGTGGCTATGTGCCCCTTTCCCCTAGAGTGGTTGCTGGGCCTCCTGGCCTTAGTTTCCCCCGTGCCTGGCTTTGGTCCCCAGGTGGGAGCCCCTCTTCCTCCCGGGCCACCCTGTCTCTCAGCCCTGCCAGCTCACACTGCAGGTGACTCACTGTGCTGCCAGAGATGGCAGCAGCCATGTGACCTGGGCGACATTGAGCTAGGTTCTAGCCCTTCACAAATAATTTAGGGGCTACAGGGTCACTGAAACCTCTTTCCCCCAGCCTTTGGCCTTTCACGTGGGAGCTTGAGGCAGCTTCTCCTAGCTTCTGGCCAGCAGGTAGGGACTGGGCTGAGACTCAGGCCTCTGAGAGCCAGAGTGTCCCTCTGTCTGTGGTCCTGTTCCTTTCCTGTGCCTCAACTGTGCTCATGACCTCCCTCTCAATTTCCCTTCATGCTTTCTGCCCTTGCAGTGCTCAGAGTTCTGCAAGCATCTGAGGTTCTGAGGGGCTGGGATTTGGGTACCAGAAAGAGACAGAGACAAATAAGCACTTCTTCCAATACATTGGGCACCCCTTTGACCACAAGGACACCCCAGGACATGCTGGGACCCTATCCAGTTTTAGCCAGTTTGCTTACAGCCTTCACAGAACTCTGATGGTTAGCTTGCAGGAACTGAGGCACAGGGATGGAAGGGACCTGGATTGCTGGTCCATCTCCTCCCCAAATTTCCAGCCCTTGTGCCATCCTGTTCCTCCTCTGGCCCCCTGACACCTCACTTGGTCCATGTCCCCTAGGAACCTCTGCCAGACTCTCCTGCAGGTATTAGTGTTTGCTCAGCCCTGCCAGATCACAGATTTGTCCACTGGGTGCCTGCTATCCTTCTGCCCAGCTGAGTTTCCACCGGTTCCAGGTGCTTGGTAGACATTCTCCAATAGCCAGGTATGACAGCACAGGTCTGTGATAATCCCAGCATTCAGGATGCTGAAGTAGGAGGATGAGTTCCAGGCCACCTGTGCTACATAGTGAGATCTTGTCTTAGAAACAAAAGCAAAGCAAAATCATACCTTTGTGTGGGCAAGGGAGCTGGATGGGGCAAGGCTGTGCTTGCCTTCTTGTCCTTGGTGTTCTGCTCGCCCCTATGGGAGCAGCCTGCCATCCTCACTGTGTGGCCTCTGAACAACCAGCCAAGCAGCAGAGGTGGTGGCCACAGGACCCACTTGGCTTGGTGCGATTTGACTGGTAACCAATAGATGCTGAAGACCAGCAGCACATAGGAAGAAGGCGGTGCTAACTCCCAACCTGAGAACTCTGGAGAGGTCTTGAGATTGTCCTGTCTCAGCTTCTGGAGACTAGTTGGTATTATAGGTGTCATCACTCTGCCCAGCTTGAGTCTGTACCACCCATAGGTGCCACTAATGCTGGTCATCTGACATCCCTGCCTGGCCTGTTTGAGCCCCTGCCTTTCCTGACTGTGTGGGCTACTGTGTGGAACTGCATCCCCTTCCGTGGTCTCCCCTCCTCCTGCTCCTCCCTGCCCTCAGCGTTTCAGGCTCCAGAGCTCTTCTCCAGGGAGCCAAGACAGAGTATCCTTGCCCCTCTGCACTCAAAACCTTGAACTGAGTAGGCCCGGACAGGGCAGGTGGCTTGGCCTCTTCATGTGGAGTCGCTGATACAGATCTTGCTTTGTTCTGAAACAAACCACAGTGTGGATAAAATCAGGTGAAAGCAAGCAGCCAGGTATTGGGAATTGGCAGACCTGGGAATGCTGCATAAAGTCCATAATCCTCCGTGACCTTTCCCTGACTCCTTGCCTGCAAAGGTAAATTCCAGGCAAGCTCTGGGGCCAGACTTGCCTTCCTGTTTTCCAGGACAGAGGTGGCAGCTCCATGCACTCTGGCTGAGCCTAGCACCTCCCTGGCCAGAGAGGAGGCATCAGCACATGGGTCCTGGAGATTTGAATGGACTCAGAAACCTGTCTCCTCCACTGGGCAGCACACACCCGCTGTGGCCTGGTCCCCTGCATGTGGTTCACTGTGCTGTTGCATGGGTATTGACACTGAGTACAGGTCCTGGTATCATCGTCACTGCCTGTCTCCCCAGGCACCTGAGTGACCTCTGGCCCTTGGCTGGTGGGTGGGGACAGGAGAGGAGAGAGCAGGTGGCTGGAGGAACCCTGGGTGTCCCTGGGATCAGTAGTCAGGGCTGTGGCCAGCTGAGTAGAGGGATAGCTGCCAGCCATGGCTGGAGGGGACCAGATGCCCTTGCCTGTCAGGCACAGAGGCCAGCACAGCCTCTGCCCCTCACCCTTGGTCTTCACCAAAAGCTGGAAGACGCTGATGCAGAGGCCACCAAGACCCTGCTTGGGCCAGCTCACAAGGGAAACTGAGGCCTGGGAAGGTCCTGGGGGGCCACCAGGCCCTGTGGGAGGGCCAGGTGGGCTTGCAGTCCCAAACACCACTGTGCTTCACCCTGGGTCCTGTGCTGCCCCAAGTCACCATATTTGAATGACACTCATACCCCTTTCTGATGCAACAGTTGTAAAGGACCCCAAGTCCAGGCAGGTGTCTGCAGGCACCATTCATACTCCCTGCCCACACTGCATATCCATATTGGGCAATGGCACTCCCATCCCAAGCACTGAGGACGGCGAGTCCCCTTTAAGCAGAGAGCTGCCCGCCTGGGAGCTGTGTCCCTCCCCTAACCCCTCCCTGGGGACAGGGACAGCGACACTGCAGGCCACTGCAGGCCATGGTGGGCAACTAGGAAAAGCAGCATGCTGTGCGGGCTGCGTGGTGAGAGCCCTGGAACAGAGGGTAGGTCATGCCCAGGCACAGGCAGAGGGGCAGGGGGCAGTGACAGGTGGTGACAACTGGCACCCTGGTCCTGGAGCTGCTGCCCAGAGACAGGATGGAGTGGCGGGAGCAGGCTGTCCTCTCAGGGGCTGGGGCATGGGAAGGGGTCAGGGCACTTTGGGCACAGGGAAGGGAAACTGGGTGTGCCCAGGAGCCCAGGAGGCACAGGAGGGCTCTGTGTGTGTGCACCACAGGACAGGCGCCAGGCCACATGGGTGCAGGGAGCTGAGGGGAGTCATGAGAGGCCCAGTGCCATGTTAGGGAGGGTCAGTGTGGCTGCTTCATCCTCTGTCCATCTGTCTCTCTGGTCTTGGCCTGACTCCAAAGGGAGGGCACTCTGTCCTCACACCTGGATCCCAGCCTGCCTGATGCCTCCATCTTTGGCATTGCTGCTCCCAAGAGGGGAGACTGAGGCTGGGAAGGGCAGGCTGAGTAGATATCATAGCCCAGGGGAACTACGGGGACAGAGGCAGGACCTAACCAGACTGAGGGCAGTGACTCAATCCTCGTGACATGCAAAACTGGGTACCTTATTCTCCCTATTTTGAAACTGAGAAGACTGAGGCACTGGCTCTCACACAGTGGGCTGGGATGGCCCAGCCCCTGATATGGGGCTGTGATCACAGGCACTCCTTTCCTGGTCGGGGGATCTCATCTTTCCATCTTGACCCATGAGTGGTCAATGCCAAAGACCACACCCTACTCTGACTAGGGCCATGAACAGGTCCTCCCTGCCTCCCTGTGGACGCCCACACCCATGTGAGGCTTACTAAGGCCAGATGCAACCCCAGCTCCATGTTGCACTTAAGGCCTTTCTGGGTCTCACTAGTGTCTTCTCTCTTTAATGACTTCCTGAACCCCAGCCTCACCCATGGCCCCGTTGGCCTCTTCCCCAGGTCCCAGAGCCTGGTGATCACATCTGCCTCAGCTGATGTGGCTGGAGGCTTAATTAGAAAAATCCCAAACTGGAGCCTCAGGCACTGCGAGATCCAGATGCTCAGACACCGTCACCAGGATGCTGGGCTGGCTGCTCAGCCTTACCTGGTCACACAGCCTCCCTGGAGCCCATGGGGGATCGGACCCTGTCTGTGGGATGGTCATGCAGTGTGGTTGCCCTGCTCAGATGCCTCTGCGGTCCCTCATCAGCCCATATCCTCCCCCTAGGACCCTGTTTACTTCCACCACCCCAAAGGGCACTGCTGGGTGCATGGTTGCTGATCTCCTGCGGGGCTGTAGCCTGGAGCTCAGGGAAGTGGCTATGTGTCTCTCTGTCCAGCTCTGCCCTTCCTGTCCCCTGGTCATCAGTGCCTCCTCCCTGTGTTCACTCTCTGATGACAATGAAAACTGAGCTCAAACCAGACCCCTGGGCACTGCAGTGCCAGGCAGCGTCCCCTTCCCTGTCGTGGAGGCAGGAGGTAGATAAGACCTTCAAGTGTGAGGGCAGCAGGAACTGGTGCTGGGCACCCAAGGGCATCGAGAGGAACAGACTTGGGGAGGTATCTCATTGATGGTTCCTGAAAGGGGAGTCCTCCATGGGGCCGGGACTCCCCATGGGGCCACTGCCTGCCCATCTCTCAGAGGGAGACCTGGGGTGAGGAGTTGCTGGGGGGTATCCGGGCCAGGATTTCCACCGCTCTGCCATTCACCTCTCTGTGCCTTGGTCTCCCTATCTGTGATATGGGGACCATCAGGAATGCTCATGTAGCTCTTAGGGCCCACAGGACTAGCTGTGTTACCCACAGAAGGCTGCTTCCACCCCTGCATGTATCCCTGTCCCAGCACCTTGGGCAGAGGGTGTTGGGGGCTGGGAGATACCCAGGGTGCTGGGGCTACCCAGCGAGGGCTCCAGTGCCACAGGGAGGATCCCTTCACTCTGTTTTGGATAGGGGGCATGCAGGGGACCTCGTGGGGGGGGGCACATGGCCCAGGTTGAATTCCAGCTCTGTCACCAACGAACTGTGTGCCCCTGACCAGTTGGCTTGACCCCTCTGTGCCTCAGTTTCCTCGTCTGTAACATGAGGATGATTGGTGGCCTCCACCACTTAGGATGAACATAAGGATAAAGTACTAACAATCTTGAAGCTTTTACAACAAGGTCTGGGACCACATTACACCGGCCTTTACCTCTCAACATTACTTAACTCTTCTGTGCTTTTTCTCTACCTGGAAAATGGAAATGATGATTCAACCACCTCAAAAGTAGTGAGGAATCAATGAAACTGAGCCTTAAAAGTGCACAGGTCAGGCCCTATGCTTATCAAAAGGTGTGGATGTGGTGGAGGCCAGGGAAATCCTTCATGAGAAATGGAGGGGCCACAGCCCCCCCACACCCACCATCATGATGTGTCCAGCAGCCTGCTTTTCAGGAGTTAAACCTGAGGCTCGGAAAGAAGTGACTGTTTCACTTTGCTCCTTTGCCACTGGGATAGATCTGGCCAGGCCAGCCAGTCTGGTCACAAGCTCAGATCTTCCTGGCTCAGCCTGTGCCTTGGGCTCACAGGCACGGACCATCAGTGACATTCAAGTAGCCCCGCTTTCACCACTGTCCAGGAAGCCTGCAGGGGCTCAGCCTGTCAGGGCCCCTTTGTCCTCAATGCCCCTCCTTACAGCTGTGGAGCCAGGCTTGGGCAGTGCTCACCCCTGCCCTTGCCTAGGAGGGACCCTGGCACAGCCGCCTGGCAGCCATCAACTTCCTTTTCCTTTGTCAGAGCTCAGTAGCTCCCTGGAGACCCAGAGAAGGCAAACTGGCAACAATGCTGGGAGAAATGAAGTGGCAGAGAATCCTACCTGGCCCCAGTCAGAGCAGGGCAGAGGGGCTGGGGTCCGCATGGACTCTGTCCTCCCTTCCTTGCTCCTACACCCAGCCCACACCACCCGGCTATGGAAGCTGATCTCCCTGTAAGCAAGTTCTTGCAGGATGTGGATGAAGGCAAAGCTCTAATTGCCCGTTGCTGGAAGGAGACAGGAAAAAAAAAAAACAGATAAAAATATCCCTGTTTTTTATGCACATTTCCAGCTGAAAATTGGTGGGAAAGCTGTTTTTGAAAAGACTTCATCTCTAAGCATATAATTACTGGGTCCCAGAACAAATGAGAGTGAGCAGAAGAGCGTATGCCGGACATGGAGGGGGTGAACCCCATGGTTTCTATAAATAATCACCCTAATGTCTTGGCCAGCTGCCCTCAGGGAGGGGCGGCCCCTATGCTACAGACAGCAGTAGAGATGCCAGTCCCTCAGCCAGAGGGTAGTTCTGACTCTGCCCGCTGCTTGAGCTGAGTACTGCCTCAGTTTCCCTACTTAGGGACTCTTGAAAATGGGCACAGTTCAAGATCTTGGGTACCCAGACATCTCCTGCCCCAGAAGAAGCTGGGAGCAAACTCCAGAGGCAAGGATGTGACCCTGCAGAGATCCAGTCGCCCAGCAGGCAGCATCTGCCCAGGTGATAGCTTGGCCCTGCCGTCACCTGCACCTTGCCTACACCTTTCTCTCACTGTTGTGATCAATGCTCAGGGGTCTCTGGTCCTCATCTGCTCCCTGGGGCTCCCCAGCCTAGCTGGGGTGAGCTTGGGCAACAGTTTCCCTGCCCTTCCTGAGAGATGGCCCTGCCCCCACATGCACATACACAGGGACCTTGGGGCAGGACTGTCTTGTTGATCCCACACTGCTGGGACACTGTCAACTGTAACTTCTGCTGGGAGGCTCATGTGGTGGTCTTGCAGGTGTGCACAGACTTTGATCTTAGTACTTAGGGATCATCTAGGTCTCAGGAAGTAGCTCTGGTGGCTTTCATGGAAGGTTTCGCTGATGGCATGTTGCCTGCATACAAAGGGGTATTCATGTGAGCAAAGTCTCAACACTGAACCAGGACGGCCCCAGGGGACTAGATGCCATTTGGACTTCTTTGTAGTACAATTATCGGTTTCACAGCTTAGGGCAGAGCAGAGGTGGGGGACACGGGGCCAAGTCCCACTTTTTACCCAGCCTGAGTCCCACCCCTTAACAGAGCACTGCCCCAGCTGCCCCAGCAGAGCAGAGTTTCTCTTGGTGTGACATTGTTGCCTTAGAAGACACTCATCCATGTCTGAAATTGACCCTTCTATTGTCACAGGTGCTCCTGGCACCTGTGATTGGAGACTGGGGTGCTGCTGACCATCTTGTAGTGTAAAGGTTTAGAAACTGTCTTGCAGTGGTGGAGATACTGGGCAGATGTGCCTCATTACCCCAGCTGGGCCTGGACCTACAGGCTGTCCTCCTGACTGGCAATCTTATCTGGTCACCCATGCAGGGGAAGATCTGGTCATTCTGCAGCTGGGAGCAGGGACCAGGCCAGGATGGAACCTTGGGTGAGCAGCAGGGTAGGGTGGTGCAGGGCCTGGATCTGGGGCTAAGAGCTGGTAATAGTTGATGGGGGAGGAGGCTTCCAGTGCACAGGTGGCCTGGTGCATGGGTAGCCTGATAGAGGGTGCCCAAGCAGAGGGTAGTGGGGCTGGGGTCTGGTCCTGGCTCTGGTAAAGGCACCTGGGACCTTCTCTATCTGTGCCTCAGTTTCCTCCTCTGTTAAGGGACTTAATAGTGATGCCAGCCTCCTGCCAGGGTCATTGTGAGAGGTGAGAGATGTAGGGGTGACAGCACAGGATATGAGCAGGACCTAAGCACATGTGGCATGTGCAAGATGGAGAAACACAGGGAGAGAGAGCTGGAACTATCACCAAGCAGGTGACTGGGAACTGCTTTTGGGTGCAGAGGACTTATGGGAGAGTGAGGACAATATAGGCCAGGCTGTGCATGTTTTCTCATGCCAGTGCAACAGCAAGGAAATGAAATAAAAACTATGATATAACGTTTCCAAAGTAGGAAATAAATGTCATTTTCATAGATGACATGATCACATATACAGAAAATTTTTTAAATCTACAGATTAACTATGAGAATTAGTACGTGGACTTAAACATTTAGAGTACAAAACTGTATTTTTAAACATCCATGGCAAATAACTAGCAAATAACACTTGAAAATAACACAGTCTAAGACTTTTGCTAGTGAAACCATACTAAAACCTAAGCTGAAAGCCAACCATGAGGATATGTACCTATTATCGCTGTGCTCAGGAGGCTGAGGCAAGAGAAACACTGCCACTTCAAGGGCAGCCTGGGCTACATAGTGTGTTTGAGGCCAGCCTGGTATACACAGCATGACACTGTCTCAAAACAAAAACCAAATACCCCACCTCCACAAAAACCTCCAAAACAAACAAACAAAAAATCCAAGCAAGCAGACTTAGCTTGATGGGAGGAGGAGGAAATGTTGTGTCAGGTGGGTTTTTGAGGGGGCAGGGGCCCTCAACAACCTCCTGTCTCCCCTCTGGTATCTCTGGGCTCCTCAACTTCACTCCTGCAAAGAATAGGGAAGTGGGATGAAACTGGCTTAGAACCAAAAGTCCTGTTCCTGGAGAACAGGAAAGTCAGGTCTGGCACAGAATGAAGAAATCAGAAATGAAAGTAACGTGAAGCAAAGGTTTTACTTATAAGATTGAACATGCAAGAAAGAGCTGGCAGGTAACAGAATGTACTACAAGGCAGGGGGAGTTTGACCAAATTTCCCAAAAAGCAGGAGAGCACTGAACTCATAGGGGTGAGCTGGTCTCTAAAATAGCTGTTTCTCTGATTGGTATAATTTGGGCCAATTAGGGTCTTAGCTTTTGTTTCTGTTTTGAGGAAAGGTCAGGGCCTAACGGCCACTTTGTGAGTACATGTAATAATTTCTCAAGAGCTTGCTTCTTCAAGTATAAACCATGTGATAATCTTGTGGTAAATACACAACTGTCAATCATCTAGGTCATGTCCTGCGTCATCCCTACCTATACCTCCCTCCAATGGTCCCTACAGAATTGTCTGGAGATTCTTTCCAAGTGAACCAAATCCTTTCCACTCAACCCTCTATTCCGTTTCTGGACTTCTAGCTATGGGCAAAGGAAATACACAAACAAAATCTTGTATGCAAATGTTTGCTGCCAAGCTTGGTGCTGAATCGCCCACCACAAGGACGACAACACAACCTTCCTTTCAGCTGGTGAATGGCCAAGCAAGCCAGGCACCATTCTGTGGCACATGCGTGGACATCGAGCAGAAATGGCCACGGACACACATGACATGCATGAATAGCAAGCAACTGCAAGACATGATGGAAATAGGACTCAAAAAATGATGTACTCTGGGACTTTGTTCATGCCATTGTGGAAAAAGCAAGACATCACAGGATCAGAGTGGCGCAATGTCGGCCAGGAGCTGAGGGTTGGAGAGGCTGTTACAAACAGGCGATGAGGGACAACTGCTCCAAAGCCTGGCTGAGATGGTCAGAGATGAAACACACACAGAACGTATATGAATCCTGCACTAAATTGTGAAAGCAGAGAAACACAGATTGCCAGACTCCACCCAAAGTCTTCGGCTATCAGGTCCTTAGTGAGATCCAACTGTATATTTCTGGCCATTTTGCAGCCACATGGGTGCTGCTGCCAGAGTCAGCATTTTGGGAACCCCTTGTTACGCCCATCTGCGGTCAATGGATCACAGGGCCCCACCCCCACCCAGGGACACCAAAGTCCACCAGAGCTCCAGGCCCCTGTATAAAACAGTTCATGCTGGCATATCTCTGTACATATCCCCTGTGTGCAGTCAGCACCCCATAACTGTGGGTTCAACCAATTGCCTCAGAACTGTCTGAAAAAGAACCATCCCCTCACTGAATGTGTGCAGCGTTTGATTTTTGCTGTCCCGCAATGGTGCGATGTTACTCACATCCACCTCATTTGTGGTACAGGGGATGACAGGAGGGCTCACCTGAGTCCTGCCACACTGCACCATACTGTGTGAGAGCTCGGATGTTTGTGAACTGGGGTGTTTTGGGGGTCCTGGGCACTGGGGCAACTGTACCTTAAATTGTGTTTAGTTTCTAATAAGACCTAGCATGGGGGCAGTGCTCTGCGCGTGGCTGCGTGCTGCGTTGTCTGGGGAGGAGGAAGAGAACTTTGCTCAGGTACAGACCCAGCTTCTGCTCTTAAATCTTCACCCCCACGTTGGCAGAATCTGCAGATGTGAAATACATGCATAGAGCGCTGAATGCATTGTTTGTTTGTTTGTTTGTTTGTTTGTTTTTTGGTCCTAGGATGGAACCTAGGACCTTTGCTGAGCTCCATCCATCGCCAGCCCTTTTCACTTTTTATTTTAAAACAGAGTCTCATTGAGTCACTAAATTTCCCAGCCTGGGTTTAAACTTGTGATCTTCCTGGTAATTTAAAAATACCACAAAAGACAGAATTCCCTGCAAATTAGACACATCCTAGAGAGAGAGACAGAGAAAAAGAGAGAGAGAGAGGAAGAGACAGAGAGAGAGAGAGAGAGAGAGATTTAGGAAACGTGGGCTCTGGGTTGTGGAGGTCAAAAGCACCTCTTCAAGGAGAACTGAAATGTCCCCTTAGGGTGCGGTGAATGTTGGAAGATGTGGCTCATACACCACGATGTGAGGACCCACAAGGTCACAGTCCCTAGGTCTGCTCAGGATGCTGGTACAGCACCACCTCTCAGCTCATCGGCACCTGCATGTGTTTGTGTGTTTGTGTGTATGTGTGTGCACACGTGCCATCCCAGCAAGTGTGCAAGCACAACTCCAAGAAGAGCCAGTAGACCTGTATCTCACTGGGACCATGCGATGCCCTGCTGTGTGGTGTGGATGTGGGTTGCCCTGTCTAGGCCTCAGCTTCCTAATCTGTATGATGGGATCATTTTGGCAGCCCTGGGTGTTTGACATTTGACTGCAGGGCAGCTGTGACATCCATAGTGCGGTGGACACCCACAAGGACACTCAGCCAGAAGAGTGCAGGTGCGGCCTCCTTGGGGACCAGCCCTCTAGAACCCAGCCCAGGCCCAGAGCACTGATGGAGAGGGACTCTTGCATGGCCCTGGAAGGGTCCTGGGGCCAGGCCAGAGGGTGGGGACTCAAGGTGACTCTGTCTCCACAGACGACCGGCCTTATTGCAAAGGCAGCCAGGACGTGGGTGGCGGCGACGGGGCCCTGGCCTGCCGCAGACAGAGCATCCCAGGTATGAATTCCCTGTCCCTGTATCCTGTGTGTCCTCTGTGTAGCCCTGACTTCCCTGCCTCATTGCCCATTCAACACCTGTCTTTGTCTCTGCAGAGGAGTGCCGTGGTGTCACTGTGGTAGAGCTGACCAAGAGTGAGGGCAGCACACTGGGCCTGACTGTTTCAGGTGGTACCGACAAGGATGGGAAGCCCAGGGTCTCCAGTCTCAAGCCTGGAGGGCTCGCAGCCAGGTGAGCAGTAGGGGGAACAGCAGACTAGGCTGACTGAGTGTGGTGTCTGCAGCAGGAAGGGTCCATTCCTGGCCTTGGCCTCTCCAAGGTCCCTTATACCAGGGGCTGCCTGGGCCCTTGCACTCCACACACACCTTCGTAGAGCCATTCTCTCCCTCTGGGGTCTGTTGCCTGCAGTTCATCCTCTCCCATGTCACCCAGGTCACTGCTCCTGCGGGAAGCCCCCTGGCTGTCCCACTTGTGCTGTGTGACCTTGGACCATTGAATGGCCTGAGTCTCTGTAGAATGAGAATCAGAAGTTGTCAGGAGCCCCAGGTGACAGGTATGGATGCCAATCCCAGGCCACCAGTTACCATGTGCCTGCCTCATACAGGAGCGACCTGCTGACCGTGGGTGACCACATCCGGTCGGTGAATGGCATCCGCCTGGCCCGGCTGCGACATGATGAGATTGTCGCCCTGCTGAGGAACGTGGGGGAGCGCGTGGTGCTGGAGGTGGAGTATGAGCTGCCCCCGCCCGGTGGGTGCCTCACCTCGGAGGCCGGGCCGGGGCCATGCCAGGTGGGGGCAGGGGAGGTGTGCAGGCTGTCACCAGGAGGCTTAGAGCCTCAGCCTGGCTGTAGCTCTTCCCGGCACAGAGATCTGGGGGCCCCAGCTGGGCGTTCTCCCTGGCCTGCTCGGAAGTTGCAGTCTTCTGGTCTGAATTCTCAGTGTTGCTCTCGAGCCTGGCTGAGTCTAGCCACAGACTCGAGCCCAAGGCCACCTGGCACTTGGGAGTGAGCAGGGCCCTCTCCTCCCTTGGCAGGTAAAGCAGTAATGGGGTGAGGGTTCCTCTAGAACCTGTACCCATAGTTTCTGAGCTGGTCACCCAGTGCTCCTGGGATGGGCTTTGGGACATCTGCCAGCCTTGCAGGCACTTGCAAGAGACTCATGGGTCTCCATCTCCTCCACAGCCCCAGAGAACAACCCCAGGATCGTCTCGAAGACAGTGGATGTCTCCCTTTACAAGGAGGGCAACAGTTTCGGCTTCGTCCTCCGAGGTCAGTATAGGAACTGCTTGGCTCAGGGGATGAGGAGGGATTCTGTATATGTTGGGCTTTGCTTCTAGCTCTAAAGAATTCTGGACTATTAAGTGAAGTGTTTGGGGCACAGGGGAATGAGAGAGACCCTGCTACTGAACAGGGATGGGAAACCACTGGTAAGATAATAAACAAGTTTGGTGCAAAAAGGGAAATAAGATAAGATCTCAGGGAAGGAAGCAGAGTGATTTGGGTCCTGGGTCCTGTCCCTTGTCCCATCTCTGGAGAAGTTACAGTTGGTATCTCTGGATAAGTCCACGAGTAGCAAGGACAAGGTGCCAGGCAGGTGTCCTTGGGGGAATTTCTTAGGGGCTGACTGGGCTGTGGACAGAGGGGAAGGGGTGTGAAGATGTGTCCTGTTGACTCCTGTCCAGGAGGCACCCATGAAGATCTGCACAAGTCCCGCCCACTCGTCCTGACACATGTGCGGCCAGGGGGTCCAGCTGACAGGTGAGCCTGAGCCTAAGGAGACGCACACCACCACAGAGACCCCCCCAGAACTATGCAGCGGGCAAGTGGGGCCATGCTACCCTCCCCAGCTGAGTCCACAGAGATGGAACGAGGCCATGGGAGAGGGACCCTGGGCCTGCTCTGCAACAGCTCAGGACTTGGAGAGTGCTGCCCTCGCCAGAGAGGCCTGGCACGGCCTCGTGGTCAATCTAAATCTGTCCTGGGACAGGGCCCAGCTGAGCTATTCCAGGATGGCCTGGAACAGCCTGGACCACCTGTCAGGGCCAGAGTGGACCTCAGCCAAGGAGCTGCTTGCCCTCCCAGGGCCTCAGGAGCCTTTCCACTGGTGTCACCAGGGCAGGGTGGGGGAGGACCTTGACAGTGGGAACATGATGGTGTCCTGTGGACCCAGCGGGCCTGGCACCCTCTCTGGGCCCATGCTCTCCTTGGCTGGACCCTGAAGGTCTTCCTTACCTTCTCCCTGCCCTTCCTGCAGGGAGGGCTCCCTGAAGGCAGGTGACCGGCTGCTCAGCGTGGACGGCATCCCACTGCATGGGGCTAGTCATGCTGCCGCCCTGGCCACCCTACAGCAGTGCGGCCATGAGGCACTCTTCCGGGCGGAGTATGATGTGACTGCCCCAGGTGCCAGCCCAGGCGAGGAGTGTGCTGGGCATTGGGTGGGGCCATCCTGGGGACTCATGGAGCACAGTGCAGATGAGGCCTCTGTCCCAGAGAGCTGGCATCCAGTGGGGAGAGCAAGTCAGGCAGCCAAAGAGATAGCAGTTTGTCCATTGGGAACCAGGTGACACAGGGAGACAGTCAAGCCTGGGTTTAGGGATACAGGTTGTGGGGTATGGGGAGAGGAGCTCACGGTGCTGTTGCCTTCCAGGTGTGTGGTCAGCCATTGCCTGCATGGCAGAGACTGTCATGCGTGTTGTGGTGATCCCTGCCCCTGTCCCAGCTTTGCAGAATAGGGAACTCACTGGTCACTGGGGTGCAGCATAGGGCCGAGAGGGATGTGCATCCCATTTCCCCACAACCCACCTGTCTCTGTGAGCAGACTTGGTGGCAGGGACAACTGGGCCACTGATGGTGGAGATTGTGAAGACTCCAGGGTGTGCCCTGGGCATCTCTCTTTCTGCTGGCTATCACCGGAACAAGCCAGTCATCATAGTTGACCGAATCAAGCCAGCCAGTGTGGTGGACAGGTAAGGCCCACTGGACACTGCCTCTGGGGTGTGCAGGGTGGGGGACAGAGCTTCAGCTGGACCAGTTTCCATTTCTGCCTGGCCAGGAGCGGAGCCCTGCGTGCAGGGGACCACATCCTGTCCATTGATGGCACCAGCACAGAACGCTGCTCCCTGCAAGATGCCACCAAGCTGCTGGCAGGTGTGGTGGAGAAGGTGCGGCTGGAGGTCCTGCCTGCACTCCAGAGCCGGTGGCCCCCACAGCCTGTGGATGCAGGTGGGTCCCAGGCTTGGATCAAGAGGCAGAGAGACCATGCCACCTGCCCAAGCCCTGCAGCTGGGTGGGGTAACTGGGCCTCCTGACCTCTCTGGCCAGGCATCCCATATGTAGGGGAGTGCTGCTGGAAGTGTAGACCATGTGGGGTGCAGGGTCTAGGGTCAGGAACCTGAGACAGTAGGACATGCAGAACTCTGGGAGGCCTGGGCTGGCTGTGTAGGAAAAGGGGGAAGAAGTGTGGCCGTGCTGTGACTGGATAAAGGAGCAGCTGTAGCTGTGGCAATACCCATGGCTGAGACCGCCAGGCCTGGACCTGATGCCTTGCCCTGGAAGGAGAAAGGAGACTGTGGCAAGTGCCCCTGGCTGGAGTACCCTGGCCTCCTTGCTCAGCTGTCCCTTGCCAAGCCCCTCTCTCCCACCCACAGTGAAGATACAGAGGTTTGAGCCCCCTGGCTGGGACCCACATGCTCCCTCCTGCCATAACCTGAGGCCCACCTGGGGCCCAGAGCAGAGCCGAAGTGTGGATACTTGTTCCTAAAGGTTGGGGGGCAAAGACGGGGCTGCCTGCTGTCCCCTGCACGTCAGGGGTCCCTTGTGGGGCTCTGGATCCTTGGGCCATGCAACAAGACTTGTGTGTCATCCTCCAGCCCTGTCCTCCAGCCCCTACTCCTCATCATGTGTGGACCATGCCTCTCCCCGTATGCACCCCAGCACCCTGCCCCGGGGACCCCCACCTGGGAGCCCGCGTGCCACTCCGTTGCGCAGGCGGCCACGCAGGAGGGAGCACAGGAGCTCACGTGAGTAGACCTGGTCTTGGGGTGGACATGGGCACCAGAGACCCCAGAGGCTCCCGGGTGTGACTGATCCCTTTCCTCGGCACATACGGCCACCAGGGATCCTGGGGAATGTCCACCCCCACAAAGGATCTGGCTGCGGGGCCAGGAGTGGACTGATGGTTGCTGGTGTTGGCCTGGGCAAGACAAGGCTAGAGAGCAGAGATCAGCTTTTCTATCCCCTCCTTCCCCCAGGCCATTTCTCACTCTTTTCCTCTCTCCCTCCTTTGTTCCTTTCTGTGCGGAGATGGAACCCAGGACCACACATATGCCACACAAGGCAGGGTCTCCTCTGTGGTGATGAACACATCTTTGGTTTTTTTTTGTTTTTTTTTTTTTTTTTTTTTTTTTTTTTTTTTTGGTACTGGGGATCGAACTCACGACCTTGTGCTTGCCAGGCAGGCGCTTAAGCCACTGAGCTAAATCCCAAGCCCTGATGAACACATCTTAAAATGGGACTGGGCCATGTGTGCTTAGGGTCCCCACAACTACTTACACGGAATTGCGTACTTTAGCTGGGTGGTCATTAAAAGACATGACCTGTGTCTCAATACACCATCACCTCAAACCAACCAGAACACCAGCATATGTGGGAGCACGGTCCATTCCTTGGTTCTGTCACTGGGGTCGGACAGCTCAGGGACAGCAAATGGATGGGCAGGCACAAAGGACCATGCACTGCTCCACGCCTCTCAGCATCCCTTCCATGCCCCGACTTGACCAGCCAAGGCAAGCTGCCCCAATGACCTGCCCCCTTCTGCCCTGTCATGGCAGGGCAGGACTTGTGCCCAAGACCCTAACATGACTTAATTTATGGCCTGGAGCATGGAGGCAAGGGGCTGGCAGACAGGGTGCGATGTGGTATAGCTACTCCACCGGATCGCTGGGTATTGACATCTTGGTGTGGCTAACTTACCTCACCACAGTGGGTCCCTGTAGGAGGAAACACAAAAAGAGACCCAGTACTTCCCACTGCTATGCTCCTGTGGGAACATGGGGGGGACCAGTGGGGGCACTCCCTGGGGTCCCTGAGTGCTGTTCTCTTGTCCCACAGTGTCCTTGGCATCCAGCATGGTAGGGCCGGGTGGGCAGATTGTGCATGTGGAGACCACGGAAGTGGTACTGTGCGGGGACCCCCTCAGCGGCTTTGGACTGCAGCTCCAGGGTGGCATCTTTGCCACTGAGACCTTGTCATCTCCACCCCTTGTGCGCTTCATTGAGCCTGACAGTCCAGCAGAGAGGTAAGCCCCTCCCCCCAGGCCACCAACTCTGACTAGAAGCTCAGGGACAGCAATGAAACTGAGTCACAGGTACTTCCCTGCCCCATCCCATGGCCTCTGTCAGCCCCATTTACCTTTGAGGAGGGTGAGGCCAGAGATGATGACTCCCTGACCTGGGTGTGTGGTCCTTGAGACTTGAGTCCTCTCTGCCCTTCTTTGGACATCGGGTCTGGCTGGTGACATCAAGCCAGGGGACAGATAGGGAGACCAAAGCTAGTGTCCATGACAGAGTGCCACACGGTGCTGTCACAGACTCTGCCCCCACTGGGCCTAGGTGTGGCCTGCTGCAGGTGGGCGACCGAGTCCTGGCCATCAATGGTGTCGCCACTGAGGATGGGACCATGGAGGAGGCCAACCAGCTGCTTCGGGATGCTGCGCTGGCCCACAGGGTTGTGCTGGAGGTGGAGTTCGACGTGGCAGGTGAGTGGGTGCCCTCCGCCATTGCCTAATGCCTCTGCTGCCTGCATCCCGCATCCTCTGGACATCGGCATCCTTGGCAGTGAGGTCACAGGGTGGGGTCCAGAGGGTACAGAACCTGAGTTCTGACTCAGGGCTGCCACATCCATGAGCTGGTACAGGATGCCCCTCCCTGCTACCAGGGTTCCCTTCCATCAGCATAGGGGGAGCAGGCATGGGAAAGAGACCCAAATGGGGTCTCCACAGGTTGGGGTCCCCATGGTTTGATCCCATCTGTCTTTGCAGAGTCTGTCGTGCCAAGCAGTGGCACATTCCATGTGAAGCTGCCCAAGAGGCGTGGTGTGGAGCTGGGCATCACTATCAGCTGTGAGTCCCCATCACCCACCCAAGGCCAGCACGGCTGCCAGGGGTGACCACTCTACCGGGTGTGCAGTGTCCTTGTTCCCCATTCTGCATAGGGGGCCCTTCATGGACCTAAAGACACCATAGTGTCTCACGAGTGAACTGTAAGGCCATGTGCCAGGCTGGCCAGGCTTCCTGTCTCATTTCCTGCTCCCAGAGCCCAGAAGAGGCCAGAGCACAGCAAGTGCTGAGTCACATTTGTCAGAGAAGGAAAAGGAAGGTGGCAGAAAAGCCCTACTCAGGTGCCTAGTAAATCTGGGATGAGCAGAAACTGAAGTCCTGGCTCAACCAGAAAGGCCTTGCATCCCTGCTCATGAGATCTCAGGGCCTTTACATGGCTCTGCCTTTGGCTCTCTCCTCATCCATCCATGGGACGTGGCTAAGGGGCAGCATGCTGGTCCCCCCCACATGCACACACAAGCACATACACACATTTGTGTATACACGTGCACACATGCATGCACATGGATGCACGGACACGTGCGCACACGCTCCCGAACACACACACACACACACACACACACACACACACACGGCCACCTCAGCCAGCCTTCCCACCGCACTGCCCTCCACGCAACCTTTTCTGTCTTATTCTCTTCCCTGCTCTCATCTAAGAAGCCACCCCTGTCCTTCCTGTCCTTCTGTCCCCTGGCTGGGATCCCTGGGGCTGTGCCCCAGCCTTAGGCACAGAGAGCAACCAGGCTGCCCTCCCAGAATGTGATTGGCTGGGGGAAAGGTGAGCAGAGGAAAAAGGCAGCAGGCATTGAGTGCCTACTGCGTGCCAGGAGGCTGGCAGGGCCTCAAGCCTGTGTCTGTCACCTGCTTCCACCTTGCCACGTCCCTGTGAGGTGTGTCGTGTCACAGCCAGTTTACCAAACAAGTGGGGCCCAAGAGACAGCTCCTTTGCTCAGGATGCGGGTGGGGAGGGGAGGGCAGGAAAGAACCAGGTTGAAATGGCGCAGTCTGGATACCAAGGAGGCCACAGCCTCCGCGTCAGACCGCGCCCTCCCCGCAGCGGCCAGCAGGCGGCGCGGCGAACCCCTCATCATCTCCGACATCAAGAAGGGCAGCGTGGCGCACAGGTAGAGGAGGGCACGGGGTGGGCGGGTGGCGGGTGCTGCGTGCCCGAGGGGCAGCTCCTCCCCTTCCCTCCTGCAGGACGGGCACCCTGGAGCCGGGAGATAAGCTGCTGGCCATCGATAATGTGCGGCTGGACGACTGCCCCATGGAGGAGGCCGTGCGCATCCTGCGCCAGTGCGAGGACCTGGTGAGGCTGAAGGTCCGCAAGGACGAGGACAACTCTGGTACGAGTCCCAGCCCCAGCTTCCCCCCGCCCCGCTTGCCCCGCCGCCCGCTCACGCTGCCCTTGCAGACGAGCAGGAGGCCACGGGGGCCGTGAGCTACACTGTTGAGCTGAAGCGCTACGGGGGCCCGCTGGGCATCACCATCTCGGGCACCGAGGAGCCCTTCGACCCCATCATCATCTCGGGTCTCACCAAGCGCGGGCTGGCCGAGAGGTGAGCGGGCAGTGGGGACCAGACGTGGAAGTGTCCCCTCTGTGCGCCAGGCCTGGTCTGTAAACTTGACATGTCCGTGGGTGGGAACGCACTGGGGCTCCCAGAGAAAGTGGGGTGGCCCCGGCACCCAGGATGTATCTAGACCTTTTCCTGCCAGGTGGTGCCCCAGGGAGTAGTCCCTGGAGCAGAGGCACCCACGGGGCCACCCGCAGCCAAGAAAGGAGGAACCCAGCCTCAGTCACTGTGCCCGGTGCGCCCCCTGCTGGTCGTGGGACGGTGGTGGGGCTGACTCTCCGTTCCAGTAAGGCCGCCTGGCACTGGGCACAGTCACCTGCCCTCCCCACCGTGTAGCCCTGTGTAGCCTGCAGAATGGAGTCGGAGCTCCAAGCCGAATGGTCAGGTTTCTAGCAGCTGCTTCCAGAAGGATGAAAAAATCAATGCTAGTCAACACATCTCCATTGCAGACAGCTGCGAGCGCTTCCTGAAACTTTGCTCACAGAGCACTTCACAGTTATGTTGTGTCTCACCCCATCCTGCTTCTACTTGACCACCCGGCTGGGGCTATGATGGTGGACACCTAGTGTGCACCCTGCTGCTGCTGCGGTCCCTGCTGCACCTGGGCTGTGGCAAGGGTGGGGAGGCAAGGCAGCACCCAGCAATGTGTGATCTCTGGGTTCCACTCCCACCAAGACACAGAGAGTCTGGTCCTAGCTCCTATTCAGGCTCCAAACCATTCTCCAGATGTGCACTGCACCATCCCCTCCCAGGTCCCAGACCTGGCTAGGACTCTGTTAATGTAGCCCAAGGTTACAACGCCTACCTTCTTTTTCAGTTTTTGGCTAGGATTCAATCTGCGCCCCAGGGTTTCCCTAAGGGGAGAGGCCTCCTCCCAGGTCTTAGGTGTGGGTCCTGATCCTGCCTCATCCCCTCTCAGGACCGGCGCCATCCATGTGGGAGACCGCATCCTGGCCATCAACAGTGTGAGCCTCAAGGGCCGGCCCCTGAGCGAGGCCATCCACCTGCTGCAGGCGGCTGGCGAGACTGTCACGCTGAAGATCAAGAAGCAGCTGGAGTGTGAGCCTGGGGCCCAGCTGTGGTGGTGGTGGGGTTTGGGGGAGGGGAAGACAGCTGGGTGTTACTGCTGAGGTGTGGCTCTGGGTCACAGGCTTCCACAGGTTTGGTGTGGCCCATGTCCCCTCTTTTCTGCATGTGCTGTCTCCTGTGTGCCTGTGACCACACCCTGTCCATCCTCAGGGTCTCTGACCCTGTCCCCAGCTTTGGTGGGGGGCAGAGCCAAGTTACAGGCTCCTGTATTGCTTGCTGTGTGACCTAGGTCTTAGTTTCCCTGTCTGCGGCCCTTGGTCAGCAGTGACTCCTCCCCCAGGCCCTCTCGTGCCCCACAAGTTGGGCAATGTCAGCGATGCCAGTGACACTGAAGAGGACCCACCTGAGGCCCTGAAAGCTGGTGTACTAGCCACCCGCTTCCCATCTGCAGTGTGCAGTGTGGACAGCGCCATGGAGTCCTGGGACAGCTTGGCCACTGAGGGTGGCTTTGGGGGCCCAGGTAACTCTCAGGCCACCTTTGCAGAAGGTTCCTGTCCCTCTCCTGCTCCCTCCCCCAGCTGGCTCTGGCCTTGTCCTTCAGGGACACTTCTTAAGGACCCTACCTCCATGCCATTCCTAGGGACCCTTGGGTCCAAGCCCTTGGCCAAGAGTAACTGTGTGTGGCCAAACTGTGACCCCATTCCTGTCCCCACACCTAAGGCTCAGGTCACACAGATGCTCAAGCCATGTTCCCCATGTCTAGCTGGAGACAAGAAGACAGAAGGCACTCTCCCCATGCCCCAAAAGCTCAGCTTGGGGAGATGTACCAGCCCCTCCCCTGTGCCCCCCCAACCCGCATGCATGCTGGATCCCAGGGACTAAGGTCCATAGAGACCACAGGGGAGCAAGTGGACCAGGCTGGCAGGGCTTGGGGCTCCAGCCTGGCCCCTATGGGAGGGACAGCTGCCCTGTCTGGTCCCAGGATCCCTATCCCCCAATGGAAGCCCTGGGCAGGGCATCTGAGCTCCGAGTTGGGGTGGGCTTTGTCCCCATGAGCCACACTCTCTGACAGGTGATGGGGATAAATTCTGAGTCCTGAGTCTACTTCCTGCTGTAGTTGGGAGCTCCAGGAAGGGCCTGGGATGGCAGGGGTTATCAGGCCCAGAAGGGTGCAAAGATCAGCCTTTCTAACTCTGAAAATGGAGTGCAGAGGGAGCAGAAGAGACTAGGTGCAGATACCTCCCCTGTTACCCCAGGTGCCTACACCAGGCAGGCGGCTGTCCGGGGTGCAGCCTCCCCTCAACGGCAGCACAACAGGCTGCGGGGCAGCCCCCAACCTGGAGAGCCCCGGAGAACGAGCTACACCCCAGGCCCTGGCGAGCAACCCCTCCCAGAGGATGAGGACGACGACTGGGGGCCACCCTCAAGGTTGGTGGTAGGAACAGGAGGGATACAGCAGCTGGAATGTGGGCGCTCAGTGATGGTGGGAGGGGGACACTTGTGGCATGGGTGCTGTGCAGTCACAAGGCCATAGATCAAGGAGGGTCCAGTGGCAGAGAAGGGCATGGGCAGAGGCCTAGGGGCCCACACCACACCTGTAACTCCTGGGGAATGGCATGGCTGTGCCAGGTGGTGGCAAGGACCCTCCACCCAGTGGGCCTGTCCTAGTCAGCCCTCTGAGCTGACTACTGAGTCCCTGTCCTCCCTCCAGGTGGCACCTACCATAGGTGTCTCCCCAGTTTGTGACCTGCTTGTCACGTCTTCTCCATGACTGTGCTTGGCCCTGGGACCCTTGGGGGAGAGGCCAGCTCCTTGATCAGGGTACACCTTGACCCCATCATCCCTGGGCTCAGAAGCATTGGTGGCATCAGCTTCTGGGGGTGGAAGGGCTTCCTGACTGTGCCATGTGGCATGTCTACCTGTGACCTGTGTGCCACCACAAACCCATCACCTCTGCATCATCTGTCCTATCCTGTCCCTGTCCAGCAGTGCTGTGTGTCTGGGTGGGCAGGATGTCCTCTGGGCTGTCCAATGGATCTCCTGTCTCTGTCTGTCGTCTCTTCCCAGGCATCCTGTGTCACCGCTGTCCACCCCGTCTCGTCTGCCCCTGTTCTAACCGGCCACCGACAGTCTTGGTTGCCCCTAACTGCGTCTTCCCCTTATTCTGTGTCACCAACCACTATCCTGGGGCCCCAGCACTGCCACCGAGGACGCCCACCTGCCCACCCCGCGGCCCCAAGCCCAGCACTGGCCTGGCCTGAAGACTGCGCAGAGCTGACACTCTGGTTCCTACGTTGCAGCCCTGTCCCTGTCCCTGGCCCCGGCCGAGAGAAGGGCTTCTGGCCAGCACTGGGAGAGGCCTTGGAGGACCTGGAGTCCTGCGGTCAGTTGGAGCTGCTCAGGGAACTGGAGGTACCCCTGCCACTGTGGGCCTGGGGGCAAGTAGGTGTGAGCAGTGCGTGGGCATTGTGTGTTCTGGGAATGCGTGTGAATGCATGCCTGCTCTGCGTGCCTACGCATTCCTCAAAACCCGTGTGTGTGTGTATGTGTGTGTGTGTGTGTGTGTGTGTACGCAGTACCTGGGCAGAGATGGCTTCTGAGTGTGATGCATGGTCAGGGCCATGACCGGGTAGACACGGCTGCCTTGAGCAGTTGCTGTCCAGTGGGGTGGGCTGCCGGGGGCCAGGGCTCCTGTGTTCCACACACTCCTGGATGGCCCAGCCCCACCTGATCCACTCTTACCCAGGTTCATTTCCAGAGTCGCTGCCTGGGTGGTGTATCCTGTGGTTAACTGTCTCCCTCTTTCCTTGTTTTCTTACTCACTTCTGTGTTCAGCTTCACCATTTTTTTCCCTACACTTTTTATGTCATTTTTTTCCCTACACTTTTTAAGTACTGACATATTCCTGGGTTCTTAGCTAAGAATTCACCTGCGGGTCCTGCTGTGGCTGTGATCCCCCAGTTGTGATGGGTGATACTCTGGATTTTTATTTCCTGGGGATTGAATCCAGGGCCTCATGCACACCAGGCAAGTGTTGTAGCACTGAGCTACATCCCCAGTCCTTGTTTTGTTTTGTTTTTTAATTTTTATTTTGAGACAGGGTCTAAATTTCCCAGGCTGGCTTGAACTTGCAATTCTCCTGCCTCAGCCTCCCAAAGTGTTGGGATTATAGGCATGAGCCATCGCACCCAGATACTTCTGTTGTCCACTCAATTTAAAGTCTTTTAAAGTTTTCCACTGTCATTTTTATATAAGCCCTTGAATTCTACAGAAGTGGAGCTTTTGATTTTGGATTACTGGTTATTTTTTAAATTCAATTTTAAAAACCAACTTATATTGGCTTTTAAATTTTTATATACTGTAGCCAGAGGATGTGTTCAAATGTAATTTTAATTCTCTGAAATTTGTCATGATTTAATCCTTCATGGCCTAGATGTGACCAGCTTTGTAGATTTGTGTTTCCAAAGGAAGCAAACTCCTTTTTGTTGGCGTAGGGCTCTAGACAGTTCAAGATTGTCCATAAACTTACTCAAATCTACATATTTACCACACTGTATAGACTTTATTTCCATTTTTGTTAGCAGTATAATAAGATGACCACCATTACATTCTGTCAATTTTTTGTAAGTTCTTTCTTCCTTTCTTTCTTTCTTTCTTTCTTTCTTTCTTTCTTTCTTTCTTTCTTTCTTTCTTCTTTCACCTTTTTGAGACAAGGTTTTGCTATGCAGCTCACATTGGTCTTAAACTCACTTCATAATCCAGTCTGGCCTAAAAATACCAGCAATCTTCTTGCCTCAGCCTCCTGAGTGCTGGAATTACAGGCTTGTACCACCACATCTGGCCATTCTGTCAATTTTTATTTTCCATCCTTTGATGTTACATTGTTGGTTGACATAAATTCATGATTACTATAACTTCTTAGTGATTTTTTCTCTTTATCATTATCATTCACTATTATCTGTCTCTAAGTACTTTCTACCTTAAAATCCATTTTTGTCTCATTGTTCCCTCTGCTGTTAGTAATATTTGTCTTTTTCTAATTTATTTGTTTTGGGGCTTCCTGTACTCTCATTTTAAGTATCTGTGGTATATGGCTGATTCTCTCCAGGACGAGTTCAGCCGTGTATACTTCTTATACTGTTAATATAGTTAAACTTAATTCTAGCACATAGTGTGTATTTTCCATGCTTTCTCTATATTTCTTGTCATTTCTCTCTCCTTTTGTGTAGATAAGTTTTTCATTTTTGTCTTGTCTCTGTCACCTCTTTAGAGAATTTTAATTTCAATTTTACAGTTTTAGCGAGTATTCTTAATTCACTGGCTTTACTTTGAACATCCAATCTTTACATTTAAAGCTTTTTGTTATCATAGAAGTGAGGTATGGACTGGGTACAAAATGAAATTAAAACTAAACTAAGCAAAACAAAATAACCGCCTGCAACTTTCCCAGCCCAGAAGCCCTGCTCTCGAGTCAGCTGTTTCTGAAGGTAACAAGACCAGGGTGAGGTTACTCTGCTCCTGCAGGCAGCAGGTCGTCCTTCCGAGTCCACACATCTTATCTCTACTTAGGACATGCCTCTGTCCCCCAGGGCCCGCTCCGTTCTCAGCCAGCTTTGTCCAAGTGACATCCCTTAATTGCCTCTTAGTTTTAGTCCATGATGTTTCTAATGACATTGACTTACAATTATTTAACTGAGATAAATTCACATAATGCAACATTTACCATTTAGTTGTTTTAAAGTGAACCCGCTATGGCACCTGATGCACCTTCTGCCCACTCTGTGACCACAGAGGAGTCACAGAACCATGTCTGCCTGGCTCCCTGTTCTAATGTGCAGCACGGATCTAGGCTCTGTTATGTTGTTCATGGGTTGTTTTGTGCCCTGACCTTCACATCCCGACACCTGTCCTTGACTTCATCTATCTCACAGTCTCACTGCGAGTTTTTTTCTTGTTTTTTTTTTTTGGTACTGGGAATCAAACTCACAACCTTGTGCTTGCCAGGCAGGCACTGTGCCACTGAGCTATATCCCTGGCCTTCAGTGTGACTTTTGTCCCTCTCCTAATGAAATGTTCCAATTCCCTCCACTCTGCTTCTCTGGCTTCTGATCCGAGTGTGTTGAGTCTGGCTGGTGTCTGGGCAGTCCCTGTCTCTGCAGCATCCTGTCCCTGTATCCCCTGTGGATACTCGCTGGGGAGGGCTGGGACAGTCCTATCCTCACCACATCCACATCCACATGACTGGAGCCTTCTGATAGATGGGCTGGGTGCAGGTCAGGATCTCTGGCTGTTGAGAACAACAGCTGTCACCCTTGAGCTCACCACTGCTCCTGAAGGGACATGGGCAGGGTGGTGTTGCCTGTGGAAGGGTTATTGACCACAGGTGGCCTGAGCCTAGACCCTGTGGCTACAGGCCTCCATCATGGCAGGCGCCCTGCCCAGCGCAGTCCTGGAGGGAAGATCTGGGCCTGGGGCCTGGCGGGGCACACAGGAGTCTCGAGTATCTGCAGAGGAACTGCGTGAGCTGCTGCTCCCTACCGCGCTGGAGATGCACAAGGTGGGTACAGGGAAGAAGGAGGGCCTGATGGCCCTGCTGTGGCCCCCTCCTGGCTATGTTTTCCACTACAAAGCAGGGATTTTGTCCTAGGTTGCGTTTTCCATAGCCCTCACCATGTTGCTGACACCCACACACACAAACATGCCTACACGCATGCAGCTAATACTTTTCTCTAAGTAGATTTACTTTTATCCTCACTTGAATATGTGTATTTGTCCATAGCCAAGCGTGTAGAGATTTGTATACACACACACATGTAGAGGTCAGTTCCTACCGAAGCATGTGTGTGTGTGTGTGTGTGCGCGCGCACACGTGCATGCATGGCTGCCCCTCCCTGCCACAAGCCCTGTTCTGCAGAGCCAACCATTCACACATGGAATGTGTGCTCCAAAACGCACTGTTCTGAGCACTAGCAGACTTTCAGGTTCTCGTTCCCTCAAAGTGCAGTGCAGCACTATGGATACCATGTGTACATGGGCTGTGAGTTTCCTAGACATGACCTAAAGTGCAGGGCAGACAAATGCCAGCGTATATGTGGACCTGAGCAGAGCAGGTGGCATCTCAGGGCCCTGGCACCTGTCCCCTGCATCACCTGCACCTACCTCATGCCTTCCCTTCACTTCTGGTAGGGAGCCAGCCCCCCATAGCACCACAGTGTGTCACTCTACAAGAAGACAGAAGACCCTCCCCTGGAGCTCTCCACAGTGTGCTGTCTCTGGGGGCACTGGAAGGGATGCAGGAGCCATCTGCTCTTGTGTGCATGCTGCAAGCAGAGGCCTGGACTGGTGGAGGGAAGATGTTTAGGATGCTCTGGGGGGCTTGGTCTAGAGACCCCAGTTTCTTGGGAGGCTGAGGCAGAGACCAGAGCTGCAGGGATCCTCCTCTGCTCCCAGGTGATGCTGCACAGAGATCCCACACGTCATGATTTTGGCTTCAGTGTATCCGACGGTCTTCTGGAAAGGGGTGTCTACGTGCACACCGTGCGCCCTGGTGGGCCTGCCCAGCATGGGGGCCTGCAGCCCTTTGACCAGGTCCTGCAGGTAAGGAAGACAATGCAGGTGCACAGCAATTTACCTGTGAAAGTCACGGTGAGGGCACAGTGGGCACAGCTGTGATCTCAGTGCTCAGCAGGCGGAGGTAGGGGGACCTCAAGCAACTTAGCAAGACCCTGACTCAAAAACTAAAAAGGGCTGGAAAGGTAGCTCAGTGTGAAGCCCAGGTTCAGCCCCCAGGAAGAAAAGCAGGTGCTGGGAGGTGTAGAAGATGAGACCTTGCTATGAACCCACAAGGAGGCCTCTCATGTGTCACGTAACCTGAGCCGAGTGGAACAACACCTGAGTCCCACCCATCCCCCTTGTTGTGCTACCCACAGGTCAACCACGTCCGCACACAGGACTTCGACTGCTGCCTGGCAGTGCCGCTCCTGGCTGAGGCGGGTGATGTCTTGGAGCTGGTGATCAGCAGAAACCCGCTAGCCCCATGTAGCCAGGCCCCGAAGACACCTGGCCCTCGAAGCCCCCGGATGCTCTAAAGCCAGGGAAATCCTGACCTCAGGGGTGCTGGCTGGGGAGTGGGAACTCCGCTGTCCATCTGTCAAGCTGGTGGACTCTGTCTGTGGTCTCTGGTCCCATGATAGATGGGGTACTGGGGACAAGGTCCCTGCTACAGCTGAAGTGACACCTGTAGCCCTCCCATGGGCTGGGACAGGGCTCAGCCAGGAAGAGAGGCCATGTGGGGAGCAACCAAGAGCTTCCAGTCAGCTCCGGGTCACAGGAGCTGAGCAAGCCGGCGCCGGACATCAGTGCAGTTAGATGCTGAGGTGCGACCCAGGGTCAGATTCCTTAATCCACTGCATCAGAGACCCTGCACCCAAGCAGGGGCTGTGCTTCCTGCTCTGGGCCCCATGAGGGGACTGGAAGTCAGTGGGTGACTGTCTTACAATCTGGGACTTGAGAGGGGGTGCAGTCCTAGGAGCACTTGGCACTAGGCTGTGGGTCCGTCCCCCTTTCTGTGTCACCTGCATGAGCAGGATCTGCTGGGGACAAAAGACAGGGAAGTTCTTGTCAGTCATCTGACTCCTGAAGGACCGGGAAATGGCAAAGACCCAGGCACAGATTTTCCAGGCCCAGAGCACAGCGAGCAGCTAAGGGCCAGGCCAGAGGAGCCCTTTTCATTTGGAGATGTGCACGAGGTGGGGCTGCAGTGGGACACCGTGGCCTGGCGTGGTTCCGTTAGGGTCTCAGAAGGGGCTACTTTCACCACCTGACCTGGGAGCCGAGAACTCATTTCCTTTGTAGGGACAGGTGGGGGTCACAGGTTGGTCCCTGGTTGGATGACTCCGAGTCACATTCCACACTGTGACAATTGAAGCAGAAGTCTCTGAACAGTTACCTGCTTCCAGTCACAGCCAGGACCCTGCCGCATCCCCCCAACTCCTGGTCTGCTTGTCCAGAGTTCTTGCCTTTGAAGGTTCTTGGCACCTGCAGCCAGCTTGCCCAGGACTCTGCTGGACATTCATATCAGGGGACTGGGCACTGCAGGGGGCACCAAGCAAAAGCCAGAAGCCCTCCCAACATCACGGCTTGGGCAGGTGGCTCAGTCCCTCCAGAGAGACAGGGCTGAAGTGGACATGCTTTCCGGGCTGGTGGCAGCGTGAGGACACTGCTAGGATGCTGTCTTAGGCTCAGGGCGAAGAAGAATGTGTCCCTCACTGGCTGCCCTGTCATCCTCCAAACACATGCAACCAGCCCGCAGTGGGCAGACTTCTGCTGAGGCCAGCGGCCCGTCCTCCTTGTCCTCCTCATATGCAATACCCTGCTCCTCCTGGGCCGTTCAGGCCACTCCTGCCCTTGCCAGCGTCCTGCCTGCTATGCACTTGGGCACCGTTGTGGCCCATCCCACCCCAAAGCTGTATTTTTCTGTGGCTGGGATTAGAGCAGATACCTTGTAAAGTATTTTTGTACTTTGTTTCTTAGAGATTTGGGAAGCACAGCCCACCTGGCCAAGGCCGTCTGGGGTCTGCTTGGGCCATGTGCTAACCTCGGGGCAGTGCTATTGGGGTGACTTTTAAAATAAAATTATTTCAGTGCATCTGGATAGGTGACTGCTTCCTCTAAAACCACTGGTGGGAAAGGGCCAGTTTCTGTGGATCCTGTGGCATGTCACTTGCTTTTACCTCATTCATTCATTCATTCATTCATTCAAAGCCTGCCACACATGACATTTCATGCAGCCTTTGTGCCGGCAGAAGACAGTGAGCCAGGCAGCACAGCACAAGGAATTCCTGCAGGAGGAGTAAAGACAATAAAGCAAAACAAAACAGGGGACTGTGGTGGTGACGCACACCTGTGATCCCATTGATACAGGGCTTATGATATAGGGATGATACGTAGACTGCCAAATAATATAATGAAAATATAAGCCCCAACATGCTGGATGGCCAAAACACCAAGTTTGTGTGCTCTAAAATAGGGGAATACATTCTATGAACAATGGCAGTTAAGAGGAAGAATTTATTGAAAGAAAGATAACTTTTGTCTGACAGAGACAGAAGGGATCCCCAGTGGGTGGCCCCAGGGAAACCTCTTTCTCAAGGGTGGTTTATTGAGCAAAAGGGAGCTCAAGGTGGCACAAAACTGTAGTCAACTAGTAAGATCATAAGTATAGTCACTTAGATAATACTGATTAAATGGGGATGAAAGGGGGAAGCAAGTCACTAGCTAGCATACAAAGATTCTCCTGGAAGGAGTGGTTAAGGTTTATGGTCGCCCATCCACGGTGATTGATGCCTATTCAGAATATCAATCACTGCTGTTCATCCCTGAGTGAAGTACTTGGGTTAGTTCTTCCTCTTGCTAGAAGGCTGGCCTTCAGTAAATGTGCCTCCAGCCACAACTGTCTTCTATCCTGAGGGTCCAGCCCTAAGTGTTTGTAATATTTATAAGTTGTCTATAATATCAGTACTCAGAAGGCTGAAGCAAGAGGATCTCAAGTTTTAAGGCCAGGCTGGGCAACTTACCAAGAGCCTGTCTCAAAGAAAAATAAAAAGGACTGAGGTGTAGTCTAGTGGTACAGCATTTGCCTAGGATGTGCAAGGCCCTGGGTGTGAGTCCCAGTATTGGAAAAAAATAAAACAAAACCCAAAAGCCAGTATGGACAGAGGGCCTTAGGTGAAGGGGACAAGGTGACATATACAATAAGAACTAGGAAAAGGAGCTGTGTAGAGCCCCCAGAGGAAGTGTCCCACAGAGGGCATAGCAAGAGCAAAGGCCCGGAGGTAGGTGTGAGTGTGGCAGATTCCAGGAAGAGGGGGCGGGGATTCTCCAAGGACTGGAAGCATATGGAGGTCATAGGCAGGTGAGGGGCGCAGTGGGGCTGCCCGGCTCCAGAGCAAAAAGGATTCTAGAACTGCAGCTCCAAGGTGGGAGTAAGCAGCCTGTCTTGGGAGGGATACAATCAGCGGGCACTGAGAGGCCATTCTGTGTGCTTGGCAAGAACTCACTGGACCCCCACAGCCTGCTGATCGGGCTCTGTCACTGTGCCAGTGTCACTCAACAGCATCCAGGGCACAGTAACCTGTCTGTCACACAGGCTCCAGAGACGGAGCCAGGAAGTGTCCAGCACGCAGTTAAGACACATGGTGGGTGGACTGTGGTGCTGGCAATGACAAAGGCAGGGGCAGGGGTTCCCTGACATAGTCACCAATAGCAGGGTCCTGGGAAGGTGACATGACCCAGCAGCCCTGGTTCTGTCCACATAAGAGGCCACTCCAAATCCTGGGGGCTGACCCGGCAGGGCAAGTGCATTCCTGTCACCTCCTAGTGCCACTCTAATCGCCCAGGCCACCTTACAGTGATGATGGTGATGGATCATTGCAGATGGGGAAACTGAGGCTCAGGGTACTGGTGCCAGGGCCCCAGCAGTGCTGGGATGGGCACACAGGCAGAGCCAGCAGAGCAGACTCAGAGCCCATGGGTCCCAAAGCTCCCTTCCTCCATGAACTCCACTGGCCTCTGAAGTCCATATCACCGCAACCTGCTACCTGGTGCAGCACGTCGCCATCAACACAAGTGCACTAAAAAGCCATCTGTGTAACGTGGCATTCCATCTGTGGACGTAGACAGTGCATTTAGACTCAGATCCAATTTTCAGGATGTCCTATGAAGTTCAGATAAAACCCAAATCAGCCTGCAATTTCTCTTGCTGAGGACCATCAAGTTGGGCAGAAAGCCTGCCTGTCTATATGTATCTACCTCTTCTATCTATGATATCTCTGAGACAGGGTGCCAAGTATTTGAGGCTGGCTTCAAACATACAATGATCTTCTTGCTTCAGCCTCCTGAATGCTAGGATTACAGGTGTGTGCCATCCCCCTCATAAACTGTAAATCACTTGCCAAACATGAGAGACGCCTCTCCCCACACCAAAACACACCTCACACGTACGGAATTTTAAAAAGGAAATGTTTATTGTCATGTTATAAGGTAATTACAAACTCCTCTAAAAAAAAGCAAAGATGAATTTAAAATATTGATATACATATTTATCTAAAAAGCAAAAAGGGGAAAACCCCCACACACCACAGGGATTCGGATCATAAAATGTTTACACACAGAAGCCTGTATACCACGGGACTGAATCACACACCCAGATCTTGTCCCAATGCAAAG